>CM056051.1:334870040-334937540 GCA_029574335.1 Rana kukunoris | reverse complement strand
AAATCACACTAAAGTAATATTAAAGGTTCAAGTTAAAAAAAAACACACACACACACACACACATCATACTTGCCTCCACTGTGCAGTTTTGCACAGAGTGGCCCCGATCCTCTGGTTCTGGGCTCCCACGCCGGCTCTCTCGGCTCCTCCCCGCAATAGATAACCCGCTCTGGGAAGCTCTTTCCCTAGGGGGAATACCATGTTACCATGGTTACCATGCAGACGTGCTCCTATGTCATACACTTGGCGTCCATAGACTCCAAGTGTATGACTCGTCCCTGCCCCCTGGTTTTGATTGAAAGCAGCGGGAGCCAATGGCTGCGCTGCCATCAATCTATCCAATGAAGAGCCGAGAAGCTGTGGAGAGAGCGATGCGGGACCATGCCCATGTAAATTCGGGGCTTGGGTAAGTAAAACGGGGGGGCGCGTGGACACTACAAGGTGTTCTTTTACCTTAATGCATTTAGTTAAAAAAAAAAAACACAAAGGTTTACAACCCTTTAAAAAGTGGTTGTAAAGGCAGAACATGTTTTATCATAATACATTCTATGCATTAAGATAAAAAAATAAAAATGAATTCTGTGTGCAGCAGCAGCCCCCCTAACACTTACCTGAGCCCCAACTTGCTGTTGGGGGCTTTCGATAGAAGGGAGGGGCCAGGAGCACCGGCAGGGGACCTGAGAAAAGGAGGATCTGGGCTTCTCATTACAAAACCATTACACAGAGCAGGTAAGTAAAACATGTTTATACTTCCACATGATCCTCATGCAGGTGCTTGCTTCCAAATTAGCCAAATGCACAACTGCTGGGATGCACAGTTGCTGGTGCATATTGTTGCGAACATCAGCTAATCGAAAGAGTGCGGGAACGCACATCGGTGCAGGATAACTTCCCTTTTTGGAGTTTGAAATGTACAAGATGCATGTTATTCACAGAGATACATGTTTTATTTGTAGTGGATCTATATAGTCACATAAGAACGCTTGTTCTTTGCACAGAAATGCCTAAAAATTGCATAAATGCCTAAATGCACAAATGCTTGATTGTATAAAGATACGGGATTGCACAAGAGTGCTTGATCTCACAAAAGTCCTTGGGTAACAAGGATTTTTGGTCACGCAGAAAGACTTGTTTTCACAGAAATGCCTAAATCGCATAAACATGCTGCATCGCACAGGGGTGCTTATAAATTCATAAAATGTTTTTAATAACAGCTGTGGTGGAAATTTAAAGATGTATTTATTATGTATTGTCATAATTGGCACCCAGTCTTGACACTTCCCCAACCAGCTCTAAATAGAGCTGACTGTGGCAGTCCTGAGGCTGGTTGACTCTCGTCTTGAGGTTGGAGTGTGATGGTTGCGGCATGGGCGTATGCCCACCAGCGAGGGGCCCCTCTGTGCATTTAGCACAGACGATCGTTGAGGGGGATGCTTTCATTTCACAAGCACACTAGTGGCTATAGACAGATGTACGCTCTTATCTGGGTCATGTCTGATCAGCAGGATTTGGGGTTCGTAGCGTGCGTCTGTAAATAGCCTCAATAAGGGTATAATCTTTATATGCATTATTCTATGGAATGGCGCAGATTAAAGGTTCTATCAGCGTATATTTTGAGGGCTTGTGAACGCTTCTGGGGTCAGGGGGGCACATGCACACCCTGATCGGACACACCCATAAGACTTGAGAACAGCTGTTGTAATGTCTGCTTACTGGATGAATGGCATGGAATATATGGTGAGTAAATCTTTTAGCTTAAACATGGCATTATTTCATTTAAGATTGGGAATGTGCTTTACAGCACAAGGCAAGATGGGGGTGTGCCTTGCAAACCCCCAGATTTCCACAACACAGCTTACCTGTAAAAATCTTTTTCTTGGAGTACATCACAGGACAAAGAGCTCCCGTCCCTCTTATTTGGGGCCATTGGGACACGTATTGCTTTACTACAAAAACTGAGGTGCTTCTGGTATGAGAGGGGTCATATAGGGAGCAAACCTCCTGTCTAATTGATTACACCAGTGTCCAGCACCTGAAGGTGGATATAACCCATTAAGTAGTTAACAAGCCTCTGTGTCCCATGATGTACTCAAAGAAAAGGATTTAAGGCTCCTTACACACGGAGCGGTCCGTTTTTCAGTCCGCTCCGTGTGTCCGTCAGCTCAGCGGGGGGTCTCCGCTCAGCTGTCGGCGGACAGGGCGGTCGCCGCACACTGTGCAGGGACCGCCCTCTCTCTCCTCCGCTCTCCCCTATGAGGAATCGGATGGAAACGGACTGTCTGTCTGTTTGCATCCGATCCGTTTGGCCGGACGGAAGAAAAATAGGACATTCTTCCGTCCGCAAAAACGGTTGCGGATCTGGCGGACGTTAGCGGATGCATCATCCGCTAACGGATCCGCTCCCATAGGGGCCCATTACAAGTCCGTAAACGGACTTGTAATGAGCGGACGAACGGTCCGCTAGTGTGAAAGGACCCTTACTGGTAAGCTGTTATTAAAAATCCCATTATATTGTACTTTTTGCTAGAATATCCCCAATCAAAAAACAAGCAAAAGCAAAAAGCTAATTGTTTCCTTAGTTTAGGTTAAGAGCCGGTTCACACTGGGGTGGCACGACTTTGGGGGCGACTCGGCAAGGCGTCCTGAAGACAATTTCAGAGGCGACTTGCAAAATGACTTCTGTATAGAAGTCAATGCAAGTCGCCCCCGAAGTCGTACAAGAACCTTTGCGTTGCTCCTATTAGAACGGTTCTAGTGAATAGAATGGCATGTGACTTGTCAGGCGGCTGAGTCGCCCCAGTGTGAACTGGCTCTGATATGTACGGTATTCTTCTACATATTTTTGGCAATTAAAATCGCAATAAGCTTATTTTGATTGTTATAGCGTCTACAAAATAGGGGAAAGATTTATAGAATTGCTATTATTATTTTCTTTTACTTGTAATGGCAGTGATCTGTGATTTTTTTTTTTTATCAAGACTGACATTATGGTGGACAGATCAGACATGGATACATTTTTGGGACCAGTGACAATTATACAGCGATCAGTGCTAGAAAAATGCACAGATTACCATGTAAATGTCACCGGCAGGGAAGGGTGAACACTAGGGGGTGCGCAAGGGGTTAGCTGTGTTCCCTCATGTGTGTTCTACCTGTAGGGAGGTAGGAATAACTAGAGGAGATGACAGATCATTGTTTCTAGCTGGTAGGAACACACAATCTCTCTCAGCTAACAGAACAGGGATTTATGCGTTTACGCGCACGCACGTCCCTGTTCTGGCTCTCGTGCGCATGATCATGACCGGGCATGTGTGTCTGCTATCCTGCTTAAAGGAGCCGACGTAGAGCTACAGCTCAGAATCGACCCCCTTCACGTTGGAGCACAGTCCTTCCCCCCCACC
Source organism: Rana kukunoris (assembly GCA_029574335.1). Classification (NCBI taxonomy): domain Eukaryota; kingdom Metazoa; phylum Chordata; class Amphibia; order Anura; family Ranidae; genus Rana; species Rana kukunoris. The sequence continues at coordinate 334,934,139 of CM056051.1, read as the reverse complement.
TCACAACTTTGGATGCCATTTTAAATTCTGGAATATTCAGGGTGATATTTATAGAAGGTTAGGGTGGTTTTATGTGACAATCGTGGGACATTTAATGCTGGTCATATGAAGCTGTGGTTTGATACAGTGGCTATTTTGATGACGAAGATATTCGAGAATCTGAGTGATCAGTGAATCTGTCTCAGGCGGCGAACTTCAGCATTGTGGTAACATATAGTAAAATGCATGTTTTAGCCCTGGTTCACACTGGGCTGCGGGAGTGAAGCAGTGCGAGTTCAGCTGAACTCGCACGATTTCACTCCCGCCCGGCAGTCCCGATTTCAGCCGCGATTTCAGAGACATCTGTGCAGGTTTCTGCACAGATGTCAATGTAAATCGCAGGCTGAAATCGCAAAAAGTAGTACAGAGACTACTTTTTGAAATCGGTGCAATGCCGCAGATGCAGCGTCGCACCGATTAGGATGGTGCCATTGCCGTCAATTTGAGGCAAAATCTGCCGTTTTGACATGCGATTTGACATGCCAAATCGCATCTCAAAACGCACCAGTGTGAACCAGGGCTCACTGTGAGTTAGTGCAACAAATGGCACTTGTGATGCCATTGATTCAGAACCCCACTGCATGCATACAGCAACTGTCAATGCAACAGTGCCCCATGATGCAAATAGCGAGTGTTGTAGTGTGAAAATACTGCAGGTGAGGTGTTTCATGCATTTTATTAAAAATAAATGGACTCTCTTAAGGGATTTTCATGCAATCTGTGGCAATTGGCATTTTTCTGCATCTAATCTACCCCAATCACTGCAAAAGCACATATAAAGCAGTTGTTTTCTAGCTGAGCCATTTCCCCTACAACTCTGGTGTGATGTGCCGTGTGGTGCAGTGTGGAGCAATGAAGACATGCTCCCTTTCTCCGCAGAGCATCCAATAGCTGTTCAGACCACTTCACTGCGGTGGATTACACTGTGTTGCAGTGCACAGACACGGACTGTATATCTGTACAATGTCATCTTTAATAATAATAAAAAAATACAAATTTAACCAGCGCTACGCACTGAAACATCACATAGAACTGACACCTTAATGCTTGGCAAAATGGACACCAGCCCATGCTCGAAAATAGAGCATTTTAGCATGTGGGTAGTGTGAATGGGCCCTGATAAAGAGGGTAGAGTGGATCGCTAGCAGGGGCAGCTAGTGAGATATACATATAAAACAATGATAAAAGTCCAGTTAGTGTTTGGAGGCAAAGTCCATCTCCTTCTGGATCCAAACCTGTATTAAAGTTTCTGGTCCATGTTGGTAACGGCAACCAGCTCGCGAGAGCAGAAGAGACTCTATAGCAATGAGAAGAAGGAAGAGAGAACAGTGCCATTCTAAGTTTAATATGTCAGTGTAAAAGCTTTAATTTACTTCAAAAAGGTAGACTCACATTTGAGTAGTGGCAAACATGCATGAATCAGTCCACGGCAACTCCTGTGACGTATGTAGCAAGCTCAACCACGCCCTGTTCACAAGAACCCGATGTGCCTGGTGAGATACTCTCCAGCCTCTGAGCTACGGACGCCTTCGTAGCGGCCAGGGACCGATTCATAACCGCTGCCCAGCTAGAACCTCTGCAGTAGGGATGAGCAAAACCCCCCCCCGTTTGGTTCATTGCAGAACATGCGAACGGACCGAAAGTTTGCATAAACTTTCGAACACCATTAAAGTCGATGGGACCCGAACGTAAAAAAAAAAAAAAAGTGTGAATTTTAAAGGCTAATATGCAAGTTATTGTCTTAAAAGTGTTTGGGTACCCGGTCCTGCCCCAGGGGACATGTATCAATGCAAAAAAAGTTTTAAAAACGAGCAGTGATTTTAATAATGCATTAAGTGAAAAAATAAAAGTGAAATATTCATTAACCACTTTAAACCCGCACGCCGTCATATGACATCCAAAAATCTGTTATCCCGGGTGGACGTCATATGACGTCCTGTACTTTGTGCGGGGATATCTGAATGATGCCTGCACCTAGAGGCATCATTCAGATATAATTTTCTTCCGGCAGCGATCCTGCGCACCGTAAGAACGATCATAGCGGTGGTTCCAACGCTCAATCGTTCCTACAGGCGGTGGGATGGGACACCCCCCCGCCGCCATCCGGTGCTTATCCAGGCTCTCCCATCCCATCGGGGGCCCGGAGAGATGATCGCCGGATGTGCAGCATAGAGATGACTGGTGACCAAATGTTCCCCAGTGATCTCTATGACCGTCGTAGGCACGGGCGCAATGTGATGACATCATGCCTGGGTACCTGTAAGTAAACAAACCGCAATTGCAGCTAGTAAGAATGAGATCTGTGAGTTTTTTTTTCACAATCTCATTCTATCCAGCCTGGAGGAGAGATGTGGGGTCTTACTGACCCTGCATCTCTCCTTAAAGAGGACCTGTCACACACAATTCCTATTACAAGGGATGTTTACATTCCTTGTAATAGGAATAAAAGCGATCAATTTTTTTTTTTAAAGTGTAAAAAATAAATAAGTAAAAATAAAAAAAATTAAAACACCCCTGTCCCCGGTAGCTCATGCTCAGAAGCGACCGCACACGTAAGTCCCGCCCACCTATGTAAACATCGTTCAAACCACACATGTGAGGTATCGCCGCGTGCATTAGAACGTGTGCAACAATTCTAGCACGAGACCTCCTCTGTAACTCTAAACTGGTAACTTGTAAAAAATTGAAAGCGTCGCCTATGGAGATTTTTAAGTAATGAAGTTTGGCGCCATTCCATGAGTGTGCGCAATTTTAAAGCATGACATGTTAGGTATCTATTTACTCGGCGTTTCATATTTTACCAAAAAATTGGGCTAACTTTACCGTTTTGTTATTTTTTAATTGTTATTTTTAAATGTTATATGTTATTTTTTAATTCATGAAAAATTATTGCGCAAATACCGTGCAAGATAAAAAGTTGCAATGACCGCTATTTTATTCCCTAGGGTGTCTGCTAAAAAAACATATATAATGTTTGGGAGTAATTTTCTAGCAAAAGAATGATGATTTGTACATGTAGGAGAGAAGTGCCAGAATAGGCCCGGTATGGAGGTGGGTTTTAAAGCCCTGTATTGAGGTGGTTAAATATCGTAACTGGGGTGTGTAAATAGTATGCCTGTAAAGTGGTGCGTGTTTCCCATGTTTAGAACAGTCCCTGCACAAAATTAAATTTATTTTTTTGTTTACAAACGATTTTATTATATCAAAAGGTCATAGTTTGATACAAATTTATAACAGAAGCAAAGGTGCATTCAAAACTTAACAGGTATATACTTAACATGGGATAAATGATACATATATAGATGAACACGGTAATTCATTGCAGCGACAAACTTTTTTTTTCCTTTTTTCTCTCCTTGTCCTATCAGTTATATTAGAGAGTCATTATATGTTGATAATAATTAGTGGACTAAGTTAGAAGATATTCAGGGTTGTGGTATATCCCATGGGGACTTTTTTTTCGCTGAAAATATGCATTGTGTCAAAGAGAGTATGATGGATACTCTCTGAGAGTTTAATTTGTTTCATTCTATTTAAAACCTGGGTACCAAGGGACATTTAAAGACTGCCAATTAAACTCTATCATACAGTGGATTGAATTAAACAGTGTGTGAATCAGTCTAATATGTTGGGGCAGTATGGGCACTACGCTAAAGTTAGTTGGAATGGGAGAGTTACATTGCTCCCATTGGTGATTTATCTAAATTGTGACTTCTGTCGTTCCAGAAAGGTCTCCTGGGCCAGTCTGCATTCTAGGGATGTAGTATCATCTCTGGCCAGCAGTTGATGTCAGCAGGGTTTCTGGCAGAGCAAGTCTTCCCCAGCAGCCAATTGGAGGAGTTCCTCCCTCGCAGGGCATGCTGGGGAGGGGTATATCTGTGACAGGTGTCATGTGTTCTAAAATCTTTGCGGGGTGCGGCATCCACCTTTAGGATGCGCTCACCTATGGACCCCGCCGGCGTGGCCCTCCTGGCCAAGCTTACAGGCTTCGCCAAGCTTTAACCAGAGGCAAAAAGGGGACCCCAGTGACCTACTGGGTTCCAGGTTTCATTAAAGCGGATCTCATGCCGCGTACACACGATCATTTTTTGTGATGAAAAAAACCGACGTTTTCTGTGAAGTAAAAAACAACGTTTTTGAAACGTCACTTTTCAAAGACGATGTTGCATACACACCATCGGTTTTTTCACAAAAAGCGAGGTTACGTTCACCACTCTTTTCCATTGAAGCTCGCTTCATAACTAGCTTCTGGGCATGCGCGGGTTGGAAAACGTCGTTTTAAACAACGTTTTTGCTACACACGGTGACTTTTTGTGAAACAAAAAACAACGTTTTGAAAAACGACACAAAAATTCAAGCATGTTGGAATTTTTTTTTGGTCGTTTTTTTGAAGACAAAAAACGACGTTTTGCCCACACACAATCAATTTAAATGACGTTTTAAAAAACTACGTTTTTTTTTCATCGCAAAAAACGACCGTGTGTACGCGGCATCAGGGTGAGCGCCGAATCAATCAGGGATCTGGTGACCAGGATGCTACAGCTACTGTACGTACGTGCTACGCAATACTGTCTCCCGGTGACCTGGGCTAGAGTGCATTGGAAGGATTCGCCCTATTCACTCATTTACCGGGAGCGACGACGAGTTACAAATTGGTACTACTAAGGGCTGGCTTGCCCGTCCACATCCAGGCCTGACATCGCAAGTTCACCTCTTTCCTCTCATCAACCTTTCTCTCCTAACTGAAGTTGATGTTGGCCTGGAAATAAAGCATTGGAAAAACCTTTATTGACTGTCTGGACCTCCGCTCACTACATTGTTCCTGCATCACACCCCTAGACAACGATAGGGTAACGTAATGTGCCGATCCCAACAATCAACCAGCGGCTCCTTCGGTGGTAGCGCTACATTAGGTATAGATGCGAACAATAAAAAACACCTTAGGATTGAGGGAATTTTTTTTTACCTGTGATATGTTCGATCTTGGCTGCTGCTTGTGACCAAATAGGGTCCAGAAATTGGTTTAGATTTTTCTGAGAGAGAGAAAACTTGTTCAAAACAACGATAAATACGAGAGATCAAACCCTGATCTCTTGGTGATGATATGCAGATTTGTTCAAATTGAGAATAGGGGGTATGTAATATTAGGGAGAAAAATTCTTGGTAGAATCCTTCAATTTGAGTATAATTGGCAAATTCTGAGCTTGGGAGTTTAAACTGTTCACATAGATCTGAAAATGTGCGAAATTTATTATTACTGGATAAGGGAGTTCAAAGTGGTGAGGTTACATACTTTTCATATACCAAAAGTACTATTATTTCTAAAGGCTGGAGGGAATCGGGGGTCGCCTATGTAGTATGCCAGTGGGGGGGGGGGGGGGGGGGTGATAGAAATTAAGTCAAATTTGCCTTTGCAACGATGATAGGAGTAGGCCACCACCTTATTGAAGTGAAAGATCTCTCTGGAGTGAATCGACCCGGACCATAATTATCCTTGAAGATGGAATGGTTTAATTGAATGTTCCTCAAAGTATATCCAAGCAACTTGATTTGAAGGAGCGAACCATTGAGCTAGTTGCGTAAATCTTGCCGCTAGGTAATAATACCACAGGTTGGGAAGGCTCAGACCACCATTTGAATGAGATCTATGCATAAGAGAGTAAGCGAACCTCGGTTTTTTGTTAAACCATATAAATATACAGTATCTCTCTGTAGGGAGTCTAGTGTATTTTTAGAGTAATCTAGGCAAGAGTAATTTAGGCAAGATCGCCATTTTGACTGCCGTTATTCTACCCAAAAAGGATATACAATAGGTTGACCATACTTTAAGAAGTGCTTTAATGTTTGTGAATAGTGATGGGTAATTGGATTGGGTAATTGGATTGATCGAGTATTATACAATGGGGTAAGGAGGATGCCCAAATACTTAAACGAATGTGAGGTCCATGTGAAGGAGAATCTTTCCTGTAAAGATGTCGACAACAGAGACGGAATATTAATTGGCATTGCAGTACATTTGGATAAATTTACCCCTAGTCCGGAGAGATCATGAAATGTGTCTAGTATTTTGATGAGGTTAGGAAGGAAAATTAGGGGGTCTGAAAGGAATAGCAACACGTCATCTGCGTAGAGACTCATTTTGAAGTTCTTTAGGCCTTTGGAATACCCCTTAATATTGACATTATTTCGTATGGCACATGCAAGGGGTTCTATAGCAAGGGCAAAAAGGAGAGGGGAAAGGGGGCATCCTTGTCTAGTTCCTCTACCCAAAGTGAAGTACTCCAGGGAGTCTAATTCTAGTTTGGGGGTTTTGGTATAAAGCCCTAAAGCCGTGCATGTTCGACTCGAACATCGTATGTACGATTGTTTGTCGATTTACGAATGTTATGGGCCGTTCGCGCCAAATTCGAGGGCGTGTCACAGCGCATAATTCACTGCGGCATCGCAGTGCATTGCAGGCTGATGATTGGCCATGCATGCACTATGACCCGCATGCTTATTACATATTACTAAATCTCTTTCAGCCACAATCCTCTGAAGAAGACCGAATGGTCGAAACGCGTTAGGAATATACACCCGCCTGCCACTATTCAGGCCATGTATTTCATTATTTATCTGGAAATGTTATGGTTATTTTAATCAATCTTTGTTACTCTGCCGCAACTCATTCCTTGTATACCCCTAAATTTTATGTCAATAATCACTTTTGTAATAAAACGTTTTTACCATAGACGTTGCATTGCTATTTTACTTCACATCTGCTGCTTCAAAGCCCCATCGGGACCTCTTTTTTATTTAACATATCGGGGTGTGCAGCTAAATCTCTCCACCTATTAGGTTTGTCCCTTTTCTTCTATGACCCGCATGCTTAGCCAATCACAGTGCGCAAAAAACGGTGAGCCATAATTGGCCAAAGCCAGGGTGGCTTTGGCCAATGATGGATCAGGGGGTTTAGTACACAATCCCCACACTATATAATGCTGCCTGAAAGTCGGCCTTGTGTAGTGTATTGGTGGTTTACAGCGAGAGAAAGAGAGAGAGAGAGAGAGAGAGAGAGAGAGAGAGAGAGAGAGAGAGAGAGAGTAATTTTTTGGAGTTAGATAAAGCAGACAGGCAGGCTAGTCAGTTAGAGTTACAGTGTGTAGAGGATATATATGCATCCCAGGTGTTGTGTGTGTATATATATATATATATATATATATATATACACACACACACACTGTATTGAGTTTAGATAGATCCGCTCTTCCTAATATACTGAAAGGCAGGCAGGTGATTGTGCTAGCTGCAGTACTTTCACTTGGTGTACTGTCTGTGTCCTCCGTACAGTGTGCACCTAAAGCTATGTCAATAGATTTGCTGGTGTTTCTCATTAATTCCTAAAGGCAGTAGAGCTGCACGATTCTGGGAAAAATGAGAATCACGATTCTTTTGCTTAGAATGAAGATCACGATTCTCAAAATAATGCATGGTGCTTTTGTTAGCATGCATTTTTGTGTTTATTTTTTTATTTTATAAAAAAAAAAAAAAAATCACAAATGCATGCTAACAAAAGCACCATTCATTTTGGTGCAGCGGCATTAAAAAAAAAAAAAAAAAAAAAAAAAAAAAGGCCAATGCACTTTGGTGCTATTGAGGGGTGGTAGGCAGTTCATTCTCAAATTAATAGGCTGTTCTGCAGCAAGGCACATACTCTGATGCATCGCATAGATGTGAAGATGAACCTTTAGAACACAGTCAGAAGGCCAAGGGGCATCAAAAACCACATCAGTGATAGCTGATAATAGCATGGCTGTTTTGTACAATGTCACTACAGTACTACCCTACCTCACTGCGCACTCACTGCTCTATGCGCTATGGCTGGAGCTACTACACTTTAAAAAAGTTCAAAATTACAAACAGATTATACTTAACAACAAACCTACAGTCCCTGTCTTGTTTGCACCGCCTGTATACTGCTGTTCAAAGTATATAGGGCCAAAGGGGCTGGTAATGACCTGGGGGGAGGGGGGCGGGGAAACCCATGCTATTTTTCTCAATGATTTTCATCCATATTGCAGGGGCCAAACATTACATTAAAGCCGCAAGCAGTTTTAAATGACTTTTTTCTTATAGTAACACCCAGCAGGTACGATATTTAAAGGAATTTTTCAATTTTTTTTGTTCACTTAAAATCATTATTAAAATCACTGCTCCAGAAAAAACTAGTGTTTTAAAAAAACATTTTTTACATTGATTCATGTTCCCTGGGGCAAGGCCCGGGTTCTCAAAGCCGTTTTACGACAATAACTTGCATATTAGGCTTTAAAATTAGCACTTTTGAATTCGAGCGTTCGAGTCCCATAGGTTTCAATGAGGTTCTAAATGTTCGCGCGAACGTTCGGTCCGTTCGACGGTACTGGTGCGAACCAAACGGGCAAACGGGGGGGGGGGGGGGGGGGGGGGGGGGGTGTTCGGCTCATCCCTAATGGGGAGTAAATGTTCGAGGTATGACCAACTGACACTATCAAAGGCCTTGTGGATATCAAGGCTAAGTATAACTAATGGGTTTTTGTGTAAGTTTGCATCCTGTATAATATTTGTGACCAACCTTACCTTACGTTATCTGTGATTTGTCTACCCAGAATAAACCCCGTTTGGTCCGGGTGAATTAAAGATGTAATTAAAAAAAGAACAGGTGTGGGGCCCCAGGCCCTATATACTTTGAACAGCAGTATATAGATGGTCCAAACAAGACAGGGACTGTAGGTTTGTTCTTAAAGCGGTTGTAAACCCGCATTGCATTTTCACTCCTGCAAGGGAAAAGGCATAATGAGCTAATATGCAGTGCATATTAGCTCATAATGAAATACTTACCTCGGAACGAGGTCAGAGAAACTTACCTGGTCCACACCGAGCGAGATATCATCTTGACTCGGCGCGTCTTCCGGGTATCGCCGCCCCAGCGCTGTGATTGGCTGGAGCGGCGATGACGTCACTCCCGTGCACGCGTGCGGGAGATTTAAAATCAGCAGGGTCCGGCGGCTGCCGGTCCTTAGCCGAGAATCCCCCCCTGCGCATGTGCCGCTGCAATAAGCGGCGCATTGCGAGGGGAATATCTCCTAAACCGTACAGGTTTAGGAGATATTCTTTATACCTACAGGTAAGCCTTATTATAGACTTCGGCGGCACAACACTGTAAAGCCTCACAGATACTCTTGTTGAGCGTGAGAGAATGGGCCCTGCTGCAAAATATTACAGCAAACATTGTAATTGCACGCCCCTGTTAAACAGGGGCAGACAAATTAGGCCTTAGGCACTGGTGGTGGTGCCACAACACTGCAACCCCTCACAGATACTCTAGTTGTGCGCAGGAATGAAGCTATCAACATGAACATTGAGGAGGAATAGGATAGTCACTCAGCATCAGCATAAGCAGTCTTCAAGGGATCTCACATTCATAGCAAAATTATTCGGTTATATCAGCATCAGGTGCTTGGGAGCTGCTAGTCCAAGACCGATTCATTTTTATGAAGGTGAGCCGATCACCTGAGTCTGTAGACAGACTCTGATTGGTTACAAAGTCTCCAGCAGCACTGAATGTGCGTTCAGATAGAGTGCTGGATGCAGGACAGGCCAGCAGATTTTTAGTTGGAACGCTCTCCAAGTCTGGGGCTGCGGACTAAAAAATTTTCTGAACGCATCAGTCAGATGGCTCCTTCTGTGACTGACCGAAGCCTCAGCAACACGTTGTCCAGGGGGACCAGGAAATTGTAACCTCCCAGGCTCTGGGAACACATTGCACAAACCTTTTTGCAAGGCCTCCCGAAAAGGTTTCATCCTCTGCTCCCTCTGCAAAGGCTGGATAAGTTCCGCAACCTTACCCTTGTAACGTAAATCAAGAAGGGTTGCCAGTCATTAGTGATCCCTCTCCTTGATACCACAAATCCGACGCAGGCTTTGCAGGATCAGGGAGGCCATGCAGCGTAGGTTTGCTGAGGCATTCGGTCCAGAGTCCTCTGGGTCACTAAGGACTAGACATGTGCATTATTTTTCGTCCGAATGCATTTTCGTCCGAATTTCGGGTATTTTCGTTATCGTTTTAAACAAACAAAAATTAACGCACAGAATCCGAAATCCAAAAGTTCTGACGTAAAAAAATGCTTTATTTTCGTTTTCATTGCTAAAACAGTTCGATATAGATAGGAGATTGGACATGACGCTGACAATAGCAATCTGTGTCTATTGAACCTGTGGTCAAATGTGCCTAACCATTAGTTCAAGATTATTCTACATAGAGAGAAAAGATTCAACATTATAGAGACAGTGTTGGGGTAGACCATTGGACATGAACGACGACGAGTCGACGAAGCAGAGAAAAACATACAAACGTTGAATCTGTCATTGAAGGCTTATGGTGTGTCGAAAGTTCTAAGAAGATTCGACAAGCAGCTAAACTGTACAACGCCGAAATCGTACATTTTCGGTCAAATGCACGGCCCATAGGCTATAGAAGAATTTGAATGTTAGTTGACTAGTAAAAATAATTCATAAATATAATTACTACCATTGTCATACATTAAAATTCTTCTATAGCACTTCTTGTGAAAAAAAATTCTTCTATAGCTTGTAGGGGAAACATTTGACCGGAAATGTATGATTGCGGCATCGTACAGTTTAGCAGCTCCGTTTAAACATTCAGCAGACACCATAAGCCTTCAATTGACAGATTCGACCTTAAAGGATCACTAAAGGAATTTTTTTTTTTTTAGCTAAGTAGCTTCCTTTACCTTACTGCAGTCCTGGTTTCATGTCCTCATTGTTCGTTTTTGCTTTGAAGTTGCTGTAATTCTGCTCTGATCTTCACACTTCCTGCTTGTCTGGCTCCTTATGAAAAATCTCATGGCAGCTTTTCACTGTGGTCCAAACTGTCATTACGGTGTGTCTAAAACTCCTCAGAACCAATCAGATTAATTTTAACCACTTAGCAACCACCTGGCGAAAAATAACGGCGGCAAGGTGGTTGCTTAACTCTGGGATCACGCTATGGTAAATCGTTATGGTAAATCGGGATCATGGTAAATCGCGGGTCACGGATCACGGTAAATCGCAGCTGATAGCGGCGGTTTACCACGTGATCGCTCCGTCCTATGACGGAGCGATCACATGTAAACAAACCGGCGTCATTTGATGACCCTGGTTCCTCCCTTCTCTCTCTGTACCGATCGGTACAGTGTGAGAGGGGGAGCGCGGGTGTCAGCAGCTGTGTCGGATGGATCTGTGACTATTGCAGTCACAGATCCATCCATCTCTACGCAGCTATCCCTGCATTAACCCCTTCCTTCCCTGCGCAATACTCTGCAATACCCCCCCTGAGAAATACTCTGCATACCCATACTCTGCATACCCCCTGAGAAATACTCTGCAGTACCCCCCTGAGAAATACTCTGCATACCAATACTCTGCAGTACCCCCCTGAGAAATACTCTGCAGTACCCCCCTGAGAAATACTCTGCAGTACCCCCCTGAGAAATACTCTGCAGTACCCCGGCGCACAATACTCTGCAGTACCCCGGCGCACAATACTCTGCAGTACCCCGGCGCACAATACTCTGCAGTACCCCGGCGCACAATACTCTGCAGTACCCCGGCGCACAATACTCTGCAGTACCCCGGCGCACAATACTCTGCAGTACCCCCTGCACAATACTCTGCAGTACCCCCTGCACAATACTCTGCAGTACCCCCTGCACAATACTCTGCAGTACCCCCTGCACAATACTCTGAACAATACTCTGCAATACCCCCACACAATACTCCCTGCGATCGTTTTTTTTTTCAGGCTTCCCAGCCTAGAGGTGAGATGTGGGGTCTTATTGACCCCATATCTCACTGAAGAGGACCTGTCATGCTATATTCCTATTACAAGGGATGTTTACATTCCTTGTAATAGGAATAAAAGTAATCAAAACATTTATTTTTGGGAAAAAAAAGTGTCAAACTAAAATAAAAGTAAAATGAACAATCCCGCGTGCTCGTATACAGATGCGACCGCACACGTAAGTCCCGCCCACATATGAAAACGGTGTTCAAACCACACATGTGAGGTATCGCTGCGAACGTTAGAGCGAGAGCAATAATTTTGGCCCTAGACCTCTTCTCCAACTAAAAAGATGTAACCAGTAAAAATATTTAAAGTGTCACCTATGAGGATTTTTAAGTAGCGAAGTTTGGCGCCATTCCACAAGCGTGTGCAATATTGAAGGGTGACATGTTGGGTATCTATTTACTCGGCGTAACTTCATCTTTCATGTTATGCAAAAACATTGGGCTAACTTTAATGTTTTTTTTTTTTAAAAAAAGCACAAAACTGTTTTATTTCCAAAAAAAATGCGTTAGAAAAATTGCTGTGCAAATACCATGCGCGATAAAAAGTTGCAACGACCGCCATTGTATTCTCTAGGGTCTTTGCTAAAAAAGCATATATAATGTTTTGGGGTTCTATGTAATTTTCTAGCAAATAAATGATGATTTTTACATGTAGGAGAGAAATGTCAGAATTGGTCTGGGTGTTCCAGAACGCCTGATAGTGCTCCCTGCATGTTGGGCCTCTGTATGTGGCCACGCTGTGTAAAAGTCTCACACATGTGGTATCGCCATACTCGGGAGGAATCGCAGAATGTGTTTTGGGGTGTAATTTGTGGTATGCATATGCTGTGTGTGAGAAATAACCTGCTAATATGAACATTTTGTGGAAAAAAAAAAAAAAAAATCTTGATTTTGCAAAGAATTGTGGGAAAAAATTACAACTTCAAAAACTCACAATGCCTTTTTCTAAATACCTTGGAATGTCTTCTTTCCAAAAAGGGGTCATTTGGGGGGAATTTGTACTTTTCTGGCATGTTAGGGTCTCAAGAAATGAGAGAGGCTGTCAGTACATCAGATGTGATCAAATTGATCATTTTTCAGTAATTGGTACCATAGTTTGTAGACCTTATAACTTTCACCCAGACTAAATAATATCTATTTTTTTTTGTTTTGTTACCAAAGATATGTAGCAGTATACATTTTAGGCCAAATTTATGAAAAGAAATTACTTTTTTGCTAAATTTTATAATAGAAATGGAGAAAAATTCATTTTTTGACAACATTTTCGTTCTTTTTTCATTTATAGCGAAAAAATAAAAACCGCAGAGGTGATCAAACACCACCAAAAGAAAGCTCTATTTGTGGGGAAAAAAAGGACAAACATTTCTTTTGGCTACAGTGTTATATGACTGAGTTATTGTCAAACTGTGAGAGCACCGAAAGCTGAAAATTGGTCTGGTTATTAAGGGGGTTTAAGTGCCCAGTGGTCAAGTGGTTAAAAACAAAACACTGCCCTGTATTTGTTTGTTTGTGTTCTGTGTGTCTTGTGACAGGGTACACAATTGTATGTACACCAGTGAGAGACTGGAAAAGTCAGTGTTCCCTGCCCTGGAAGGGGTTAAGCCTGGCCAACAGGTAAAACCTCCTCTCTTCCCCTATTAATTAACATAGGAGTGGAGTGGAAGCAGACTTCGGATCCGGAGCCCGTTTCTCCAAAACAGACTTTAGAAGTCAAAAGCCTGGGAAAGAGGACCACCCTAGGAGAAACTCCATAACTTGTTTTGAGTGTGGCGCCAAAGGACATGTCAGGGCGAGATGCCCCAATCTTCCTGAGCCAATGCAGTGTGGACTAGGGGAAGATTCCTCTGACTTTTGCGGACTCATTTGTTTAGCAGGCCTGGTAGAAGGGGGACATACCTTCCGCGTACCTGTCTTGCTGGACAAACAAGAGACAGTGGCCCTGGTGGACTCTGGCAGTGCCCTGACTTTGGTAGCCAGTAAATTGGTAAAACCTTGTTGGATTCAGAAGCATAGAACCATGGGGGTATTGTGTATCCATGGGTGTACTGTGCGGTATCCTACTGCCAACATTGAAGTGTCAGTACAGGGCAGTTTGGTAAGGATCGTAGCAGTGGTAGTTCCTCGTCTACCATATCCTTTGATAATAGGAAGGAATTTCCCTAATTTCCACACCCTGTTACAGCCCCCTGTGATGGGAGAACAAAGGGAACCTGAAGTGGAGCAGAGAAATACAGGGGTCCATGAAGTATTTCCCTTTGCTCATCCTGACTTGTATATCTCTAATCCAAAAAGAGGTAAAACAAGACGGGAACGCAGGGAGAGCAAGTTAAGATTTAATAGAGCTGTCCAGGAAGTCCTGTTAAATCAGCGTGGGGAGCAGTCCAGGAGAGGCGGGGCCCCACGACAGACAGAAGATGAGCCAGAGGTTGGTCAACCAGAACCCGCCCCAGAGGCTACCAGTGAAGGCGATGAGGGGGATACAGATATCCTGGATATCTCAGGAAGTGGCTTTGGCCGTGACCAGACAGATGATCCCCTGTTGCAGGAAGCCAGGAGTAATGTTGTAGAGGTTAATGGGGTACCAGTGGAAGGGGTAACAGGAAAGGCTTATCCCTATTTTATCCTTAAAAACGATCTTCTTTACAGAGTAACCTCCGATGAGGGACAAGAGCTTGAACAACTGGTTGTGCCTTCATCATACACCCGAAAAATCCTGGATTACTCTCACTCTCATCTGCTGGGGGGACACTTAGGGGTGGAGAAAACCCAAGAACGGGTGCTCAGGAGGTTTTTCTGGCCTGGGGTATATGAGGGGATTAAAAGGTATTGTGCTTCTTGCCCGGAATGCCAGCTGGCATCTCCCAGACCGAAGTTGAGAGACCCACTCGTACCTCTCCCCATAGTTGACGTTCCGTTTGAGAGGATTGGCATGGACCTAGTGGGTCCCTTAGAGAAAACAGCTCGGGGGCACCAGTACATCCTTGTCATCGTCGATTATGCCACCAGATACCCGGAGGCCATTCCACTACGTAAGGCGAATGCTAAAAGTATTGCAAAAGAGTTGGTTCAGATGTTTACACGGGTGGGGATCCCCAGGACATTGCTCACGGATCAGGGGACACCGTTTGTCTCCCGTATTATGAAAGAGCTATGTCAGCTATTTAATGTACAGACTCTGAGAACGTCAGTATATCACCCCCAGACAGATGGGTTGGTAGAAAGGTTTAACCGGACCCTAAAGGGGATGTTGAGAAAGGTCGTTAGCAGGGATGGGAAGGATTGGGACTTGTTACTTCCTTACCTGTTTGCAGTTCGAGAGATTCCCCAAAGTTCTATGGGCTTTTCCCCGTTTGAGCTTTTATACGGTAGGCACCCCAGGGGTATACTGGATATCCTAAAGGAAACCTGGGAAGAACAGGGGGTAACGGGGACCAATGTCCTCCAGTATGTTGAAGATATGCGGGTGCGTATGGCTCAGATTGCCCCTCTTGTTCGCCAGCATATGGAGCAGGCGCAGAGTAGGCAGAAGTCCTACTATGACCAGAGGGCCCTAGTGAGACAGTTTGAAAGAGGGGACAGAGTAATGGTTCTAGTACCCACCGCAGAAAGCAAACTTCTAGCACAGTGGCAGGGACCCTATGAGGTGTTGGAAAAAGTGAGCCCAGTAAATTATAAAGTTAGTCAGCCGAGACGCCGGAAGAAGGAGGCCGTGTTCCACATAAACGTTCTTAAGCCATGGAGGACTAGAGAGGACTGCATGGCCGCAGTGGGGGACACCACACCTGGTCCACAGGCACCTAGTCCTTCGGTGACAATCTCTCCAGAGCTGACACCTGAGCAAATAAAAGAAGCTAGAGGCTTGGTTGAGAGGAATAACAATGTTTTCTCCCCCAACCCTGGACAAACCCGAGAGATTACCCATGACATTATTACAGAACCAGGGGTTGTCGTAAGAGTGAAGTCTTACCGCATTCCGGAGGCCAAGAGGGAAGCTGTAAGGGCTGAAATCAGGAAAATGCTTGAGCTTGGAGTGATAGAGGAGTCTCATAGCCAGTGGTGCAGCCCCATTGTTCTAGTGCCCAAACCTGATGGGTCCATCAGGTTTTGTAATGACTTCAGGAAGTTAAACGAGGTGTCTAAGTTTGACGCCTACCCCATGCCTAGGGTGGATGAACTAGTAGAGCGATTAGCCAAAGATAGGTTCTTCACCACGTTGGATCTGACAAAGGGTTATTGGCAGATCCCATTGACAAAGCATGCCCGAGAGAAGACAGCCTTTGCCACTCCTGATGGCCTATTCCAGTACAGGATCATACCTTTTGGCCTCCATGGGGCTCCAGCCACTTTTCAAAGGCTAATGGATAAGTTGCTCAGGCCCCACACTGAGTATGCAGCCGCATACTTGGATGATGTGATCATTCATAGCCCGGACTGGGAAAGCCATCTGGATAAAGTACAGGCAGTCTTGGACACTCTTAGAAGAGCGGGTCTGACAGCTAACCCCTCTAAATGTGCCTTGGGTCTAGCAGAGGCTAGATACTTGGGTTACCTGGTTGGCAGAGGACTTGTTAAACCACAAATGAACAAGATAGGAGCTATACAGAGCTGGCCCAGACCATTGAGGAAAAAACAAGTCAGAGCTTTCTTGGGGATTGTAGGCTACTATCGGAGGTTTATTCCTCACTTTGCTACGAGGGCTGCTCCGCTCACTGACCTTATTAAAGCCAGAAGTCCAGACACTGTAAAGTGGAACAGCGAGGCTGAGGAAGCCTTTGCTGGTCTGCGGGCAGTGCTTTGTGCCCAACCTGTGCTTGTGGCTCCTGACTTTAGAAAGGAGTTCTTTCTCCAGACCGATGCCTCAGAGGTGGGTCTGGGTGCAGTTTTGTCCCAATATGTGGATGGTGAGGAACACCCTGTGCTGTATTTGAGTCGGAAGTTGTTACCTCGAGAACAGCGCTATGCCACAGTGGAAAAAGAGTGTTTGTCAATCAAGTGGGCAGTAGAAACACTCCGCTACTATTTGTTGGGCAGGCGGTTTACCCTCGTCACAGACCATGCTCCGTTAAAGTGGATGCACACCAACAGGGACAAGAACGCTCGGGTCACGAGGTGGTTTCTGTCCTTACAGCCCTTTAGTTTTGTGGTACGACATAGGGCAGGTCTCCTCCACAGTAATGCAGATGCTCTGTCCCGAGTGCATGGGTTTGTAGAGGTGGCCGCTTCCCACCCAAGTGTTAAGCTGGGGGGGAGGATGTGTGACAGGGTACACAATTTTATGTACACCAGTGAGAGACTGGAAAAGTCAGTGTTCCCTGCCCTGGAAGGGGTTAAGCCTGGCCAACAGGTAAAACCTCCTCTCTTCCCCTATTAACACTCACCTGGTAAGGAAGTGGGAAGTGAGAGCTCAGTGTGAGAGGTATGCTGAGCTGGACGGACAGGTTGGAAACTGTCTGCATTGAAGGAACAAGGTCTGTCAGATTTGTTTATTTTGGACTGTTATTATGTTTGTTTTATACTGGAGGCCGGAATAGCCCCTCCAGTACAGTGTAGTGAGGGACACTACTGTCAGTTAGCCTCCTAAATGGAGTAGGCCATTTTGTTTTGTATTATTTATTTTTGAGTGCAAGAAAGCCGTATTTATTGCTTAAGATCAGCGACTTTGCTGCATTGCATTACTGCTATTTCTTGCGACTTTGTCACAGTCTCTTTACATCACAGAAACATGAAACCAGTTTAAAAGTGAAACTAAACTGCAGGCACATTATATGATTGATTTTTATCTATTTTTAATCTTTTTTTCAAAGGAATCAGTTAGCTATTATGTCTCTATACCCTGTAAACAGTCATTTCAGCAAAACAAAATTTTTTCTTTAGTGACCCTTTAATTATTTCGAATTTTCTGACGAATGCATTATATAATGAAACAAAATAAATAAAAACGAATTTCGGGAGTAACTAAATAGTAGGATTTTTAATAACAGCTTACCTGTAAAATCTTTTTAAGTACACCATGGGACACAGAGCCTTAGTCATTACATAGTAGGACGTCCCAGAGCAATGCTCAATATGAAGGGTGGGAGACACAGATCAAGCAGGCCGCCAACTGATAAGAAGCCCTAGACCGCTGCCTGCAGCACACTACGCCCGAAGACAGAATCCTCCTGTCCTTACATCTATTTGGAAAAAAAAAATGGTAAATGTATGGACTGAAGACCAAGTTTCAGCTTTACAGATCAGAGCCAGGGCCGCCATCAGGATTAAATATGAAGGGTGGGAGACACAGATCAAGCAGGCCGCCAACTGATAAGAAGCCCTAGACCGCTGCCTGCAGCACACTACGCCCGAAGACAGAATCCTCCTGTCCTTACATCTATTTGAAAAAAAAAAATGGTAAATGTATGGACTGAAGACCAAGTTTCAGCTTTACAGATCAGAGCCAGGGCCGCCATCAGCATTAAATTGAGAAGCGGGGGGGGGGGGGGGGGGGGGGGCTGCCGCGAATTAAGAAGTGGGGGGGACCTTTACAAAGAGAAGAAATAAAGAAAAATATATATAAAAAAGGGGGGTGGCCACCCGGGGCCCTGGGGACCTCTGGGCCCTTTAATAAAAAGAAATATCTGGGCCTTTTAATACAAAAGAAATAAAAAAAAAAATTATATATATATATAAAAGAAATAAACATTTATAAAAAAAAAAAAAAACACACAACAACAACAACAACAACAACAACGGGGTTGCCTTCCAGGGCCCTTTAATTAAAAAATAAATAAATAAACAAAAATAGAAAAAACATTTATAAAAAAAGGGGGTTTGACACATGGGGCCCTGGGGACCTCTGAGCCCTTTAATAAAAATATATCTATATATAAAAAAAAGAAAGAAAATACTATAAAAATGTCTGGGGACCTCTGGGCCCTTTAATAATATATATATATATATATATATAAGAAATAAACAAATATATAAAAAAAATAAAATTTTTATAAAAAAGGGGGGGTTGTCATCTGGGGCCCTGGGGATCTCCGGGCCCCTGGGGGCCTCCAGACCCCTAAAAAAATGGCCCTTTAATTAAAAAAAAAATATATATATATATATTTTTTTTTTTATAAAAAAAAATAAATAAAAAAAAGGGGGGTTGCCATCCGGGGCCCTGTGGACCTCCGGACCTCTAAAAAAAATAAAAGGAAAAAAATTGGCCCCTTAATAAAAAAATAAAATGTATAAAATTTTTTTTTTTTTTTATAAAAAATAAATAAGAGGTGGTTGCCATCTGGGCCCTTTTTTTTTTTTTTTTTTAGGGGGGTTCCCATCCGGGCCCCTTACAGGTGTACTGCCTGTACCCCCCTGATGGCGGCCCTGTCTCTGAATAAAAAAAAATCTGTATGAATATTTATTTGGAACAAAACAAACCGCACATGTCTAGTTCACCCTGTTTTATATGCAAGATGACTTTTCAACCGTCATATTAAGGTTTTATGTTTCTTCAACTGTAACAAGCCTCTCCACTCCTCTCCACATCCCCCACAGTGTTATTGCCAAGTGTAGACACAAATATCTAGAGATGGCCAAAAGAGGAAAAACAACACAAGGAAAGGTTTCTAGAACTTGTATGTTGAGTGCTACCCTTGGCACTATGGTTGCCACCTGCCCAGGATTCAATTCTCCTGAAACCTAGACACAATATTCAGACAGGAATGTGGTTTAGAACAGGGCTGTCAGAAACACAAGTACTTACCGAGGCCGAGGACGGCTCACCTTTACGACCAAGCGCACCTGCCCCCTGGAATTTGAGACAGGAGGCAGAGGCACAAGGAGGTACCGGTACCGGCGGGTAGGTAGATGGGATGCAGGTACTGGAGATCAGCGGCTGAGATGTGCTGCAGGTGCTGGAGGGTCACCAAGGCAGATGAAAGTGGTAAAGTATCAGGACACAGTTCAGAAGCCAACAGACTAATGATAGCAGATCCGGGGTACAGGTAAAAAGTCCGGGTTCAGGGTAGAGCTAAGACAAGTCCAGGTATGTAAGCCGAAGTTCAAGGGCAGGAGACAGAAGCAAATCCAGGTCACGGTCCGAGGTCAGAGGGTTCAAGAAGACAGCAGGGTCCACAAACAGGCCGAGGTCAGGTTTCCAGGCGAGAGCTGAGTCGGGAAGTAAATCCGGGTCAAAGAGCACAAGTCAAAGTGTCAAAACTTTACTCAGAGCCGACGATAAACCAGCAACCTGTGCAAAGACAGGGGCTGGTTTAAATAGGGCTGTCAGGTCTGTGATTGGTCCCGGGAGGAGGCGCACGCGTCCGCGCACTCGCCACGCCGCCACGCACGCGCGCCCCAGGTGCGCGGGCACGTGCCGTGACGCGATTCTAGCGTGCCTGTGCACAGATTGAGCGATGTGAGCGCTGGGACCCTGACAAGGGCCCCAGCGCCGCTGTTAGGAATCATGGGGCCCCATACAGCTTACCTGACAAGAGGGGGAGAAACCTGTCTTCACTGATCCTCCTGCTGTCTGGGCCCCTCTGTGTGCCGGGGCCCCCTACAGGAGGGCTGGTGGTCCCCCCTATCAGCAGCCCTGATCAGAGCCATCGAAAACCTGGTGATGCACTGCCTATGAAGCACTTACTGCCCTGGTCGATATACTTTTCCAAATCATCCCCAAAAAGGCATTCGCCATAAAAGGGGAAAAATGGTCAAAAGCTTTTTGCATGTGACCAGTGCTTTAGCCAAAGAATTCTGTGCATATGTACCAGCTGGAGCATTAGGCGAGATGCTCTTCTCTGATGGCATCCACTGTGAAACATAAGGCCTTAGGCATATTCTCCCAAAATGTTATCTGCTCTGGAGGCAGGTCTTTCAGCCCCTGTTTCACCTGATCCTTTAAGACCTGACACATACCCACTGCCGCCACGACAGGTTGGGTCACTGCGCCCACCAGGAGAAAGGAAGATCTTTAAATACCTGAGCATTGTCCACAAGACAGGTTGAGCTTTTATTTACACAAGAAATAGCCGCATCTACTGAAGGCAGACTCCATTTCTTGGAAAACATCTCCACTGCATAGAGAACTTTAAACTTCCTAGGAGGAGAAAAACGCCTATCTGGATGCTTCCAGTCTGCGTATATCAGATTCTCCAATAATGGATGAACCGGAAAGGAACATGCAGCCTGTGGGGATTTCAATGTACCCAGATAGGAGACAGGTGAATCAGTTAAAGGGGTGGTTCCCCTAAAAAGAAACTTTTAACATTGCCTGTGTCTTCTTAATAACATTTAGAATCGGCTGGTAGTTTAAAAAAAAAACACCCGTACATACCATTTTCGGCATGTACTCTCACCGCCGCTTCCGGGTCTGGCGGCCGGGGATGGGAGGGCCTGCTTCATTGACAGGCATCCGATCGACGCATACAGCGCGTCACGAGATGCCGAAAGAAGCCGAACGTTGGTGCGCATGCGCCGTATAGAGCCGCACCAACGTTCGGCTTCTTTCGGCATCTCGTGACGCGCTGTATGCGTCGATCGGATGCCTGTCCCCGGCTGCCAGACCCGGAAGCGGCAGTGAGAGTACATGCCGAAAATGGTATGTACGGGTGTTTTTTTTTTAAACTACCAGCCGATTCTAAATGTTATTAAGAAGACACAGGCAATGTTAAAAGTTTCTTTTTAGGGGAACCACCCCTTTAAGTTACTCTGAAGAAGGTAATTTAAAAGCAGAGCATACTGTTTCCGTATAATATTGCACCGGCATTTTTAGAACCTGGGAAGCAGAGAAAGGTTCTTCTGAAATCCCATATCCCTCCGACTCCTCATCCTTATCCTCTGATGGCGCTATGTCCTCCTCATCATCTTCAGACCTTTCTGAAGGGAGATCTGAAGTAACAGAAGGAGCTCTACTTCGCTTTTTGTCCTTTTGCAAGGACTTTGCGATTAACAAAGCGATTCTTCCTTCTAAACTGTTAATCCCCTGGCGGTATTCCCGAGCGTGACTCGGGGTTACCGATAATGGCACAAAAAAAACACCCCGAGTCACGCTCGGGGTAGCTATGCAGAGCTGTGTGAGCGAGCGGGTGCTCGCTCGATTCACAAAGTGTCCCCGTGTGCAGTCGATCTCCGTTCCCTGCGATGTTAGGACGCACGGGGGCGGAGAACGGCGCCAAATTCAAAAAAGTAAAGAAACACAATAATGCAGTATACTGTAATCTTATAGATTACAGTACTGTATGTAAAAAATACACACCCCCCTTGTCCCTAGTGGTCTGCCCTGTGCCCTGCATGTCCTTTAATATAATAATAACTGTTCTTTCTCCCTGCAAAATGTAGATTGTCCATAGCAACCAAAAGTGTCCCTTTATGTCAAAAATGGTTTTAGATCAGCTAGAAAACAGCGATAATAAATTATTATCACTTGCAGAATTGAGCGATAGCGATTTGTAGGGAAATTAGTCATAAAAAAAAAAAAATAATGACAGCAACAATTATGCAACTGAGCAAATTTCAGTGTTTTTGAGTTGATTACATTATTAAATATTTTTTATTATATTATTTGTTATAATTATTTAAAATTTCATACCCGGGATGCCTATTAGACTTGTGTTTGGTCAGATTTAAGTGAGTTATCCCTAAGAATTACAAGCCTACAGTGTAAAACGCCAAATTTCCTTGGAAATAATGGTACCACTTTCAGCATCTAAAATCAGAAAGAATCATACCGCCAGGGAGGTTAAGGGCCACTGCCAACGAGTCCTCAGTGACATATGCAGACCCATGCACTACAGGACAGGCTGTTGCTCCTGAAGGAGTCAATGGCTCATCCTGCACAGGTGCGTCATATATTACTGGAGAGGAAAGTACCAAGCGGGACCGGCTAGAGGCTCTCGTCTCAGGTGGCGATGCTTTTTTGTCTTTTTTTAGTCCCTGTAGTTTTTCTTTGGGAAGACATGTTACCAAGCAACAAAGCCAAGGCACTAACAGCATATACTCCTGTGCTAATTAAGCCTTTTACATACAGTATGCAACTAAACACACAGTTCATCCTTCCCAGCTGACAGCAGAGTTACCCAGTGTGCCGTGAAAGAAAGGTTTTGTCCCTGTCCATGCCTGCTGGACCATGAGTCAGCGGTAATATGCACCTTACCGCTGACAACCATGTCCAACGGAGGCCAAGACATTGCCTTCCCCATGTTGGTAGAGAGCTGGAATGAAAAAAGTATAAAAATATATTGCGCTGAACAATTCAGTGTAAATATATAGTGTAAATATATAGTGTAAATATATGGGGGCAGATTCACAAAACAATTACGCCTGTCTAACTGGGGTTAGACAGGAGTAATTTCAAATTTCGCGCGGCGTATCACTAGTTTGAATCCTCAAACCATGATACGCCGGCTTCGGGCTTCGATCCGAGAGGCTTACGTCTTCGTAAGCCTTCGGATCTACGCTGCCATCTATTTGCGGCCGCTGGGAGGAGTTTGCGTCGTTTTGGTGCGTCGGGATATGCAAATGTGTTTTTACGGGGATTCACGAACATACGAGCGGGCGTCGCAATCGTTTTCGTCTATTTTTTTATACGTAATGTTAGAGCAGCTTTTTGCTGCTCTAACTTTACGTAGCCCATGTTAAGTATGGCCGTCGTTCCCGCTTCGAATTTATTTAAAATTTTATTTTGTTTTCGTAACTCGTCGGGACGTGGATCGGCCGTAAAGTACGCTACATAAACAACGAATGACGTCACGACGTGATTTCGCGCAATGCACGGCGGGAAATTTGCGAACGGAGCATGCGCAGATCGATCGCCGCGGGAACGCGCCTAATTTAAATGTTTCACGCCCCCTACTCGCGCAGATGGATTGCGACGGGAGAAATACACTACGCCGCCGTCGTTTACCGTAGAAAATCTACCTGAATTCCACGTAGAGCAAGGTAAAAAACGGCGGCGTAGTGTATTTCTGATACGCTACGATAATCCATTTCTCTGTGAATCTGCCCCATAGTGTATAGGCAGCCAACACCACAGTGGATAAAGTGTAATAGAAAAAAGAAAAAAAGTGTAGCGCCAAAACTATATAGATGTAGGAAAAACCATAAATGGCCAGGGTGATGTAGCTACCAGCCAAAATACAGTAAGACCTAAGGTGCAACCTTCGTGAAGAAGATCATAGACTATAAGCTATGAAACACCAGCTATTGAGCTGGGTGAAACAAATAACAATATTAAAAAAACACAAACTGAAGGTTATGTGAAAAGTGTTGCAACAAAATAAGTGCAGCTAAAAACAATTGCAAGAGGTCCTGAAAACAGCAAAAAAAAAGGGGGGAGGGGGGAATAGGTGTAGGTTTGAGGATGTTGATATTCCAGTTTCCCCAAAACAGACTGATTGTTCATTCAGTTTGAAACACCTCATCCATATACATGGGCAATCCTTTCCCTCAGAAACAGGTCATCTTCCCAGGACATTCCTTGGCATATATATATTAAGGTACTCTTACCGACTTTTGTTGACCCACGGCTCACCGTATGGTGGGTAGGTCTTCAAAGCTTGTATAGGCTAGCCGCCCTCCGATCATCCCAATGGGTAAATCGATATCCCAGGTTGTGATGCTGTAGGCAGATCCCAAAAGGAGAGCAGGTATCGCTGGCCTCAGGAACGTCAGACAGATCAGTGAAGATGTGAGACTCCGTATTTCATGGAAGATATGAAAAAAAGAGGGCGAGAACACCTCCTCATCGTGTAGAAATTTATTAAAAGTTGATCAAAAAGTATTGACACAGCAAAGAGATCTGCAAATCTCATAAAAATTCCAAGCAAGGATACAGTCCATGTACCAAAATATAAAAGCAAAAAAACCCCAAAAGATAAAAAGTTCCACACTGCACATCAAGGAAACCACAGCAAGCAAAAATCCTGGTAGTAACGCAATAGTGGTGATAAAAGTCCAGTTAACCGACCGGTTTCGTCTTCACAGACATCTACTGGGTTATGGAACTAAACCCCATCATCACCTGCGCCATTAAATAGCCCCCTGATTGCCATACCTGTGATCAACACCTGTTCACGCAACGTCCATAAGGCATACGTCTCACTGCTGTTGCTTCCTCCCCTGTGTTCCATCCAACAGGAAATGGAAAAACAGGAAACACAAATATGGAAGCCAATCACAGCCCTGTGAGCATTGTGAGTTCCTCCTCCCGTCCCTTGTGACTCCCTCTGTCCAATGTGAGGGTGCGGGACAAAGACACCCCGCCTCGCTCATCCCGGCCAACCAGAGCCTCCAGCACAACACTGACAGCCCCTCAACACAGGAAGGCGGCGATGATGGAAGCGCAGATCACACAACGCTGCGGCATGCGTGTCATCCGACGCCTCAGCGTGATGACGTATGCGCTCCATCTAGGTGTCTAATAGGGATTCATGGGCAAGGTGTTTTAGCTATGGCCAAAAAACCCTATGGTGAGACGGCTATCCAACGGAGCTCAGAACTTGACTCTGGGGCCCTGGGCGTGTGTGAACAGGGGAAACCACAGATGTAATTCTTCGATAACAGTAAATAATAAATTAATGTTTCTATATAATACATCCAACGACTAGGCATGATGAAATAACATCAATATGGCAAAAAACATATTAGGTGTGGGTGGATATATAACCATTCAGCAGAGCTTCCACACTACCCAAAAATTCAAAAAAAGGGGGGATATTGAAGATAATTCTATATAATACATCCAGCAATTATGCATGATGAATTGACATCAATAGGACAGAGAACAAGTTAGGTGTGGGTAGATATAAAAAAATGCCGCAGAGCTTCCCCACTACCCAAAAATTCAAAAAAGGGGAATATTAAAGATAATTCTATATAATACATCCAGCAATTAGACATGATGAATTGACATCAATAGGACAGAGAACATATCAAGTGTGGGTAGATATAAATCATGCAGCAGAGCTTCCCCACCATCCAAATTACAAAAAAAGGGATATAATAGAATACAAAAATTGGTGAAATTTCAAGACTGGTTTATAAATGAATTCACGTCCCACTCCACATTAAGGCCGTGGGGCGCGTAGCATTTGAGCTGGTATATCCAGAACACCTCAAGTTTGGATACACCCCGAGTCCAAGGTTCGCCACGCCAATGAGGCACAAAACTGATAGACAGGGCAACCCTAACAAGAGAGAAAGTCATAACGGTTCAGGAAAACAGGTTTAGGAATTCTTTCTTTACAACATTCTCTGTGCAACATAAACAAAATCAAGTCAATCATCCAAAAACATTGGAATGTTTTGACTAGTGATTAGTGTTGCTCACGAATATTCGCATTGCGAATATTCACTACGAATATTGCATATTCGAGTATTCGCGAATAACACTAATATCGCGGCGAATATTCGCTATTTCGAATATTCGTATTTTTTCAATTTTTTTTTTTTAGAACAGATCACATCCTAGAGATCCCCATCGACGTCTAAAAGCATTGCTGGTATGATTAGAGACCTTGGGCCGAGTAGCTGCAGCGCTCATTTTATATTGCCGAAAAATCGCAATGCGATTATTTTGTATTGTAATATATCACGAATATTCTGAGCCAATCAGAGTGCTCCTTCCGCATTTGCCGAATATTCGCAATTATTGTGTATTGTAATATATCACGAATATTCTGAGCCAATCAGAGTGCTCCATTCCGCATTTCTCGAAATTTCGCATTCGCAATTCGCATTCGCAATAGCGAAAATTCGCAATCATTTCATGTTCAAAAAATATCACGAATATTCGTATTTAGCGAATATATCTCGAATATTCGGCTATATATTCGAGATATATCGCGAAATCGAATATGGCATATTCTGCTCAACACTACTAGTGATCCCACCTTAGGACCAACGCTTCCGAATCAGGCAATTGTCATTTACAGAGGGGCTATGGCAATGAGGAATCAGGTGGTACCCAATGTCCCTGACCCTCCAGTGAAACCCACTTTCTTCCCTCTCTCTAAGGGATATCACCCATGCAGGAGGTGTAGAGTATGCGCGTTCAACATAACCAAAAAGAAATCCGTGAGTTTCAGGTCTACGGTGACTGGGGTTGAGTTCCCCATGAAGCAATTTTCAACGTGCGCAACTAGGTATGTTGTATACCTTCTCACCTGCCCTTGTGGAAAACAGTACGTGGGTCGTACCATACGGAACTTCTCCACAAGGGCAGGTGAACACATCACCAAAATCCTGGCTGGCTTTTCCAAACATACAGTGCCAAGACATTATTTGGAACACCATAACAAAAAGGTTGAAGGTACTTTGTTCCAAATCATAGATCATTTTGTGCCTCATTGGCGTGGCGAACCTTGGACTCGGGGTGTATCCAAACTTGAGGTGTTCTGGATATACCAGCTCAAATGCTACGCGCCCCACGGCCTTAATGTGGAGTGGGACGTGAATTCATTTATAAACCAGTCTTGAAATTTCACCAATTTTTGTCTTCTATTATATCCCTTTTTTGTAATTTGGATGGTGGGGAAGCTCTGCTGCATGATTTATATCTACCCACACTTGATATGTTCTCTGTCCTATTGATGTCAATTCATCATGTCCTAAATGACATCTAATTTTTGTCTCCTTTATTATCCCCCTTTTTTTAAATTTGGATGATGGGGAAGCTCTGCTGCATGATTTGATATCTACCCACACTTGATTTGTTCTCTGTCCTATTGATGTCAATTCATCATGTCTAATTGCTGGATGTATTATATAGAATTATCTTTAATATCCCCCCTTTTTTTGAATTTTTGGGTAGTGTGGAAGCTCTGCTGAATGGTTATATATCCACCCACACCTAATATGTTTTTTGCCATATTGATGTTATTTCATCATGCCTAGTCGTTGGATGTATTATATAGAAACATTAATTTATTATTTACTGTTATCGAAGAATTACATCTGTGGTTTCCCCTGTTCACACACGCCCAGGGCCCCAGAGTCAAGTTCTGAGCTCCGTTGGATAGCCGTCTCACCATAGGGTTTTTTGGCCATAGCTAAAACACCTTGCCCATGAATCCCTATTAGACACCTAGATGGAGCGCATACGTCATCACGCTGAGGCGTCGGATGACACGCATGCCGCAGCGTTGTGTGATCTGCGCTTCCATCATCGCCGCCTTCCTGTGTTGAGGGGCTGTCAGTGTTGTGCTGGAGGCTCTGGTTGGCCGGGATGAGCGAGGCGGGGTGTCTTTGTCCCGCACCCTCACATTGGACAGAGGGAGTCACAAGGGACGGGAGGAGGAACTCACAATGCTCACAGGGCTGTGATTGGCTTCCATATTTGTGTTTCCCGTTTTTCCACTTCCTATTGGGTGGAACATAGGAGGAGGAAGTGAGACGCATGCCAGATGGACGTTGTGTGAACAGGTGTTGATCACAGGTATGGCAATCAGGGGGCTATTTAATGGCGCAGGTGATGATGGGGTTCAGTTCCATAACCCAATAGATGTCTGTGAAGACGAAACCGGTCGGTTAACTGGACTCTTATCACCACTATTGCGTTACTACCAGGATTTTTGCTTGCTGTGGTTTCCTTGATGTGCAGTGTGGAACTTTTTATCTTTTGGTTTTTTTTGCTTTTATATTTTGGTACATGGACTGTATCCTTGCTTGGAATTTTTAATGAGATTTGCAGATCTCTTTGCTGTGTCAATACTTTTTGATCAACTTTTAATAAATTTCTACACGATGAGGTGTTCTCGCCCTCTTTTTTTCATATCTTCCATGAAATACGGAGTCTCACATCTTCACTGTTCTGTCTGACGTTCCTGAGGCCAGCGATACCTGCTCTCCTTTTGGGATCTGCCTACAGCATCACAACCTGGGACATCGATTTACCCATTGGGATGATCGGAGGGCGGCTAGCCTATACAAGCTTTGAAGACCTACCCACCATACGGTGAGCCGTGGGTCAACAAAAGTCGGTAAGAGTACCTTAATATATATATGCCAAGGAATGTCCTGGGAAGATGACCTGTTTCTGAGGGAAAGGATTGCCCATGTATATGGATGAGGTGTTTCAAACTGAATGAACAATCAGTCTGTTTTGGGGAAACTGGAATATCAACATCCTCAAACCTACACCTATTCCCCCCCTCCCCCCTTTTTTTTGCTGTTTTCAGGACCTCTTGCATTTGTTTTCAGCTGCACTTATTTTGTTGCAACACTTTTCACATAACAATATTAAAAAAACACAAACTGAAGGTTATTTGTTTCACCCAGCTCAATAGCTGGTGTTTCATAGCTTATAGTCTATGATCTTCTTCACGAAGGTTGCACCTTAGGTCTTACTGTATTTTGGCTGGTAGCTACATCACCCTGGCCATTTAGAGAGCTGGAATGGACTTCCGAGGGAAAAAAAAAATGGTGTTTGAGAACCTTCCACTGAGGTACCGCACAGTCCACAAATTCCCGAAAGGGGGAAGAGTCTACCAGCTGAGAAGGCAGCATTTAGCTGCTGAGCATGTGGATGGTTGGGACCGAATTTCTTTTGACGGTTTAGCAACTGGGGTAGGGAAATTTGTCTGCTACAATCAGATTTAGGTGTAGCGCTAGCAGATTGCCGGCAAGTGCTTAGGACACCTAATTCTACACCTTCATTCCTCTCAGTGCAGGTCTCTGAGAGGACTGAAGGTATAGTGGGGTTGGAGATACCAGCTGATGAGCAAGGAGAGGTCTGTCTTGTTCTTTGGTGTGGGTCTTTTGAGTACTGTTGCCAATGGACTGCACGGGAGGTTAACATATGTCTGGTCAAGCATGTGGTGCCCAAGCAGCTGCTGTTTTTGCCATGCTTGATACGCTTCAGACATAGGTTGCAAACAGCAATCTGCTGCACATGTCTCCAAAGACCACACCAAAGAAATTTAGAAAAAACAAGCGGAGTCAGCAGCGCCCTGCACATGTGGAGCTCTGCGGTGTGATGGAGTCGGTTGGCTGCCCTTAAGCTGGCCCCTGGAGGGCATCCTGCTTCATTGGAGATGTGCCTCCTCCTCCTCTCGTCTATCAGGCACCCACGTAGAGTCAGCGACCTCATCATCCCCTCCCTCCCTGCCACTGGCGCAAACCTGGCAGTATGCTGCAGCTGGGGGAACATGACTGCCAGTTTCTTGTCCTTCTTGGGCACCCCCTCTCTCTGGGCTCACGTTACTGCCTTCATCCTCAACCAGGGTACCACCATCGGAGCCTTCAAAACGCTGCTTATCCTCCTGCACCATGTACCCAAAACTGTGGTCGAACAGTTTGGAAGACTTCTTAGGGCATGATGGTGGGGCTAGGGATGGAGTGACTGAGGACATTGAGCCGATGGTTGAGGCAGCTGCATTGGCAGGCAAACTACTCTGAGCCTGGGTGACAGAGGATGAGGATGGCTTTGTCATCCACTCTACAAACTCTTGTGCATGTTGTGGCTCAACACGGCCAGCTTCTAAAAAAAACAAAAAAAAAAACAAAAAAAAAAAACACAAGCGTGCCCCACGGCCACGTGTTTAGGATGCACGACCAGCACTTTTGGCTGTAGACAAGAGCCTGCTTGCCCTCTTTTAGTGGCCGGTGAGCGTCTGCCTCTCCTTGGAAGCCTTCCAGATATACTGTACAATTAGATTAGCAAAACACCGCCTGAAGTTTACTAGAAACAGTACACTAGGAATGGCCTGCAATCAGGTATAGGCTTGGCTGGACTAGAATACAGTGGAGATATAGATAGATAGAGATAGATAGATATATATATCTATATATATCTATCTATCTATTATATTGTAATGTTCGGGGGACCAGCTTGATCTCAGGACACAGGCTTTTAAATCACAAAGGAGGTTTATTGAACACAAATGGCTTTACAGCAGCAAAACAAAATAAATCATCAGTCTCACTGACTCATAGAGCTCAGTACTGTTATTGCAATTCAACAGTCCTTGCAGGTAAAGTTCTCCAGTAGCAGGTTTCCAGGCAGGACGCTGCCAAGTCCTTTCACAGCCTTTCACCGCTTTTCACAGCTTTTGACTCCTCCACCATTACCATGCATAGTCTCTACTACAGTACACTCCTTCACTCTTACCTGCAACTTCCTGTCCTGACTTAAAGCGGAGAGTTACCCTGAACATCAACTATTTACCATTAGATCCAGCATACTGCTGACATATGCAGTATGCTGTTTTATTTAAAAAAAAATTCTGTACTTACCGTTTTATCCATAGTTCTAATCCGGCTCCGAGCTTATTCCCCGCGGGGAATAGGCATTCCTAAGACGATGCATAGATGATTGACGTGCGCGTACAGCAAGTCGCGCCTTCCGAAAATAGCCGTTGTGAGACTCGGCTGTTTACGGCGCTATACCGCGCCTGCGCCTGCAGTGTAGAGCTGACTGCGCAGGCGCCGTAAAAAGCCGAGTCCCACTTCGGGTATTTTCGGAAGGCGTGACACGCTTTACCAGCACGTCAATCATCTATGCCTGGTCTTAGAAACGCCTATTCCCCGGGGCAGAGAGAACCCGGGTTAAAACGGTAAGTACAGTGGGGGGAAAAAAACCACCAGCATACTGCAGATGTCAGCAGTATGCTGGATCTAATGGTATATAGTTTTTTTAGAGTGAACCCCCGCTTTAAGCCATATCCTGGACAAGTGCATTAACCCTTTTCGTTCTCTTAAAAGGACCACAGCCCAAATAGAGGGGAAACATAACGTCCTTCCAGGACCCAGCCACGGCGTCCTGTACAATATATTTATATTTATATATATATATATATATATATATATATATATATATATATATATATATATATATATATATATATATATATATATATATATATATATATAGTGAACTTTGGGGGTTCTTTAGCTCAGCGAGACAAGTGCATAAACCGTGTCAGTAAAGCAAAGGGTCTTTATTGGCGACCAAAACAATGCTTTCTTCAGCACAAAAATGTCACAACAAAAGTCCTGCTTGTTTCCAGCATAAATTAGATAAGTCTCTCTTCAGCACAGCAAAACAACCAAAAGAAAGGCACATACGTTTTAGTAAGAAGTCCTCCAGTCCTTCCCTGCAGACACAGCTTCACTTCCAAAACTACTCCACCCTGTCAGGACTTCCTTTCCTTTTAACTCACTTCCTGGAAGTGGTTAACCCCTTGTGTGCCTGAAGCCAGGGGTCAGAAGGGGAGGCTCTCTTCCCTCCCAATTGTCGCTTCAGAGCCTCCGAAATCCCGGACCCCCAAATATCATTAAAAGAAGACAGAGAGGACTTTAAGCCCGTCCTCTCTGGATCCATTTTATCTGTCCGGAACCTCTCACCCCCTTTGGGTGACCTCCTGAACCAGTGCTTAAAGGGACCAGATTCCAAAAATTGGCGCTATGTAGCGTCCATCCAGGACCCATCCCTGGCGTCCTGTACATATCCCCCCCTCTGCCTCAACGCGGAGGTGTTGGAGGCACCACTCGCCATCATACAGTGGACTCGGGAGAGGGCATCGGCATTCTGATGCTGTTTCCCGGGTCTGTGCTCCACCACAAAGTTAAACTCCTGCAGAGACAGAAACCACCTAGTTACCCTGGCATTGGTGTGCTTGTTCTGTCTCATCCACGCAAGAGGAGCATGGTCTGATATGAGGCGAAACTTCCTGCCTAGGAGAAAATACTGTAGGGAGTCCAAAGCCCACTTGATGGCAAGACATTCGCGTTCCACCACCGCATAGTTTTTCTCAGCTGGCGTCAGTTTCCTACTAAGGAAAACTATTGGATGCTCCTCTCCGTTGACTGCTCCTAGCCCTTCACTTGAGGCATCTGTCTGCACTATAAAGTCCTTAGAAAAGTCCGGCGCTACAAGCACCGGGTCCTGGCACAGTGCCGTCTTAAGCATTTGAAATGCCTTTTCAGCCTCGGCATTCCATTTGATCATGACGGACTTTCGGCCTTTGGTGAGGTCAGTCAGAGGTGCCGCAATGGTGGCGAAGTTGGGGACAAACCTCCTGTAGTACCCAACTAGGCCTAAAAACGCTCTGACCTGTTTCTTTGTTAGGGGGCGGGGCCAGCCCTGTATAGCCTCTACTTTGCTCATTTGGGGCTTCACTAACCCTCTACCTACAATGTATCCAAGATACTTGGCTTCCTCCACCCCAACCGCACACTTCTCCGGATTGATGGTGATCCCTGCCCTTCTCAAGGAGTCTACCACTGCCTGTACAAGGGGAAGGTGGGAATCCCAATCCGTACTAAAAATGACAATGTCATCCAGGTAAACGGAGGCATACCGTTGGTGGGGACGCAGAGTTTTGTCCATGGCCCTTTGAAATGTGGCGGGGGCGGAGTGTAAACCAAACGGCATTCTCTTGTACTGGAAATGACCCTCCGGGGTAGAGAAAGCTGTTTTCTCTCTGGCCTCTTTGGTTAGGGGAATCTGCCAGTAACCTTTTGTGAGGTCCAGTGTGGTGATGTACCTGGCAGGACCCAACCTCTCAATCAGCTCATCTATCCGTGGCATGGGGTATGCATCGAACTTGGAGACCTCGTTGAGTTTTCTAAAGTCGTTGCAGAAGCGTAGAGTACCATTGGGTTTGGGCACCAATACGATCGGACTGGACCACTCGCTCTGCGACTCTTCGATGACCCCAAGTTCAAGCATCCTTTTCACCTCTCCAGAGACCGCCACTCTGTGAGCTTCAAAATAGGCTAGACCGGGTTATAATGTCCAATATAGGACAGTCCAATGAGTCAGGCGTGCAGCACAGGTCTGACTCCCCCCGGGACATATCAACAGCGATCTATATCCAGACTCCTGACTCATTGGACTGTCCTATATTGGACATTATAACCCGGTCTAGCCTATTTTGATTGGATCCTACTCCTCTCTGGCTATGGTCTATGTTTACTGCTGTGATCAGTCCCGGGTCCTCCTTTGATTTCTGGCTCTATCTCAGAAATACATTTGTTCATCTTTATATGATGATTCGCTGCTAACCATAGGATACATTCTTTCGTATATTTGGTACACTTTGTCTGCCGCATTGAGCTCTCACAAGCCATACGGATATTTACTTAATCCTTGATATAATCGGATGGACAGCAACTGTTTTGATATATGAAATTAGCAATTATATACTACCAGCCCTCTCTCAAACTCGCCCTGAAGAAGCCGTTAGACGAAACGCGTAGGCGAGATGCAAGCTACCATTGCTGATATATACTCTGTATACCCTGTTTCTGTATATTTTAGTTTTTGTTTTTGGATTTTATGATATATAATTAAATATTTTTTCTTAAATTTTATGTCCTTGTGATTGCCTGAAAAAGTCCGCCTCCCTACTACTCTATGTAGTAATTCCTATTTTTGAGCAAAATGAGGAAACCTCTGGTCTGCATCTGGTATCTGTGAAACCCCATCAATGACAGAAACCTGCTCTCGAGCATTGACCAGGGTAGGGTCCTGTAACTGGGCGGTGCCAAACGCACCCCTGGGTACGTTCAGGTCTGGATGCACTGACCTTTGGGATGTTTCCCCCTCACCCTCCTCAACCGGGGTAAGCTCCTCGTCATCCTCCCCCAGCATGACTTGTAACGGGGAGACTTCCCCCCCCCTCAGAGGTCAACTCGGTTTTCAGACCAGACACCGGACTAATATTATTAGAACTAAGATTTTCTGCAACGTCATTATCACCAACAAGTCTCTCTACATTAGAGGGGTGTGTTGTGGAGGTTTCAGGCCCGGACCCCCCAGACTCTGTCCCTTCCGAACCCAGTGTCCTTAGTTCTCCTGGCAGACCCGTCTGTACCTGGTATCATAATTCCAAAAATATTGGACAGTCCCGCCCCACTATGATATCATGTATCAGGCTTTTTACCACCCCAACCTGTCCCCATGGATACACACTACCCGTAGGGTCTTAGTTACTGGACCAATCCTTCCAAGTACCCGGGCATGTACCAGCGTGACCATGCTACCAGAGTCCAGTAGAGCCCTGGCCGGAAGGTGGTTTACCCACACTTCACACTCGAACTGTCTGGAAGTCAGGTCAAGATGCGTGGCACACGCTCTTTGCGCATAGAAAGAGCTTCTTCGGGCAGCCCCGCAATCCATAGGCTCCTCCTGGAGCGGGCACTGTGCCCGGGTATGCCCCCAGGACCGACATCGCCAACACTGAATGTCTCCCATCTTTGGCACAGGAACCGACCTCCGTGGTTCTATGGCAGACGGTGTAGATCTGCGGATGCCAACATCTGGCCAGGCTTCTCTCCTCGGGGTAGTGGCTGGTCTGGGTGTCCTTGGCATGAGTTCCCGATGCTTGGCAGGCCCAAGCAGGTCCTCCACCATGGTGTACCGTTCGACCAGCTGGTCAGCGTTAGTAGGGTTTCCATGGCTTACCCAGCGTTGTAGGTCATCTGGTAGGGACCGTAGGTACCAGTCCATCACCACCCGTTCCACCATTTGTGGCCCTGACAACTTCTCCGGCTGCAGCCATTTTTTAACTAACTTAATTAGTTAGTGCATTTGGGATCTGGGTGGTTGGTCCGATTTGTACCGCCAGCGATGCACCCTCTGAGCCCGGACAGCTGTGGTCACCCCCAGGCGGGCCAGGATCTCGGCTTTTAGACGTTCATAGTCTTTGATGTGCTCAGCTGGGAGGTCAAAATAGGCCTTTTGTGGGTCACCAGTGAGAAAAGGGGAGATAATGCCGGCCCATTGGTCCCGGGGCCATGCTTCTCTCTCTGCTATTCTTTCAAAGGTGGTCAGAAAGGCTTCCACGTCATCGCTGGGTGTTAGTTTTTGCAAGAAATGGCTGGCTCTAACAGACACTGGGTTGCTAACGGCAACGGCCGATTGCTCTTGTCCCTGAGCCAGCCGCTGTACTGCCTCCTGCAAGGCAGCCACCTGTGCTTGAGTGGACTCCTGCTGGGCTGTAAACTGGGCGGCTAGCAGCCGTGTGTTTTCCTGCTGCGCAGCTATAGCCTGTGCCAGGGCCTGCTGCTGCTGAGCCATAGCTTCCTCATGGCGACGGTTGGCGTCCGCTGACGCTTGCTGCTGGGTCACGGTGGCTTGTGCCAAAGCCCTAATGACCTCTTCCATGTCGTTGCGTGCTGTTTGTAATGTCTGGGCTGACTTCACCCAAGACATGCCATAAGTACACTGTCTCTTTAAATGTCAGTTTTTAAACGTTTTTTTGCGCCTGCAAATGCACTTTGCCCGCATTCGACAACAGTTGTGAACTTTGGGGGTTCTTTAGCTCAGCGAGACAAGTGCATAAACCGTGTCAGTAAAGCAAAGGGTCTTTATTGGCGACCAAAACAAAATAATGCTTTCTTCAGCACAAAAATGTCACAACAAAAGTCCTGCTTGTTTCCAGCATAAATTAGATAAGTCTCTCTTCAGCACAGCAAAACAACCAAAAGAAAGGCACATACGTTTTAGTAAGAAGTCCCAGTACTTCCCTGCAGACACAGCTTCACTTCCAAAACTACTCCACCCTCTGTCAGGACTTCCTTTCCTTTTAACTCACTTCCTGGAAGTGGTTAACCCCTTGTGTGCCTGAAGCCAGGGGTCAGAAGGGGAGGCTCTCTTCCCTCCCAATTGTCGCTTCAGAGCCTCCGAAATCCCGGACCCCCAAATATCATTAAAAGAAGACAGAGAGGACTTTAAGCCCATCCTCTCTGGATCCATTTTATCTGTCCGGAACCTCTCATCCCCTTTGGGTGACCTCCTGAACCAGTGCATAAAGGGACCAGATTCCAAAAATTGGCGCTATGTAGCGTCCATCCAGGACCCATCCCTGGCGTCCTGTACATATATATATATATATATATATATATATATATATATATATATATATACACACACACAGTATATATATATATATATATATATATATATATATATATATATATATATATTATATTAAATGCACTGCAGCTAGCTGAATCACCTGCCTGAATTATATTAGAAACAGTACACCAGGAACAGTGTGGGTAGTGTGGGGCGTGGACTTGGCCAAAGCATGCGGGTCATAGTGCATGCTTGGCCAATCATCAGACAGCAATGCACTGCGATGTTGCAGTGCATTATGGGGTATTCCACACAGCTCGAATTTGGCGAGAACGCCCCACAATGTTCGCTATTCGGTGAACTGGCGAACAGGCAATGTTGAAAACAAACTCATGCTCGACTCCAACATAAAGCTCATCCCTACTCTGCAGCCTTCCACAGACTCAAAAGCAGACAAAAAGGAAAATGAAGACACATCATGGAGTGGTACCGTTAAAGTTAAACGGAGCGGCAAGCCACACGGCTGGTGCATATACTCAGGTGCAGTGTTGCCAACCTACCAGATTGAAATTTACTGGCACGACACCCAAAATTTACTGGCATTTCACAAAAGTTACTAAAATTACATGTTTAGGTTCAAATTTCAGTATTTAGGCTACAAACAAGTACGCTAGGCAAATAGCAATGTGATTTAAGGTAGATATTAAGGTAAATATTTTGTTATTTTGTATATTTGTTATTTTTCCATATAATAAGGGCAAATTATTAAGTCACATCACACCCTGCCTCCATCGCCCTCTGCCACCAACACCCCCTGCCTCCATCCCCCCCTGCCTCCATCCCCCTCTGCCACCGACAAGCCCTGCCTTCACCCCCTCTGTGGTGCCACAATCTCCCTCTGCCTTCAGTCTCCCTCTGCCTCCAATCTCCCCCAGGCTTCCTGCCTTCAATCATCCCCTGCCTCCACCCCCCTCTGCGGTGCTACCAACAACCCCTGTCTCCATCCCCCCCTCTGCGGTGCCACCGTTTTTACGAACTGTCCATAAAAATACGGACGGTTGGCAACACTGCTCAGGTGTGACAAGCAACATGACTAGCAATGAGACCTTCTTCATAAACATTGATTATACTGCAAAAGACACTTTCCTAGCAAACGGGAAAAGCATCACTGCAGAAGTGAAGCCCGGAGTGGAAAGGAACAAAAGAGGAAAATAACATAGGGCTGGGCATGACCAGGTGTATGGAAGACCTAGGAAGGGTTAATAATTGGGTTTAGAGTAAGGGGTGGTGACAAAAGAAAAGTTTGCTTTAAGGGGGTGGGGTGGACGGATGGCACCCTCATGGATGGAGGAGCTCGGGGGGCGGAGCTATGGTCCGTAATGGTGCCCGTTCATTACCTACACGGTGGGGGGCAGCTGAGAGGCCAGTGACACCCTGCGTTAGTGTGGGTTCCACGGGGGAGCAGCAGAGGGATGGCAGGCGGACCATTTGTCTACGCAGCCACAGGCACGGGCAGTCGGGGGCAGCAGGCCCCAATTTAGGAAGATAGCAGGTGGCTGGGCCTAGACGAGGCACCGCTCGGGGGAGTCAGGTCAACAGCGCAGCAACGGCCGGGTCACAGAGGGGGAGACGACCCGGGCAGCACCCAGGGTCCATGGCATCCAGGTCAGCATTGACTGCAGGGCTAATGACACCGGCTGAGGGAGATCGATCGGAAAGTAAAGTGTCGGAGGTGGAAGGAGAGGACAGCAGCGATGCCCCGCCGGCGGTGAATGTAGTAACTGCGGCTGTGGGAGATGTGCCCAGGCAGCCAGGTAAGTCGAACACATTGTCTAATGTTGATTTGTCTGGTGTTTTATGTAGATTGTTGGGGGTGGGTAGTGTGCGACATGTGGCTCCTAGTGTTGTGGGTGCCGTGGGGGACTGTTTCGGTCCCGGGCGCAACGGGCAACCCGCCTGCAGCTCCGGTGCAGCTGCAGGATCTGTTGGGAGGTTTGAGGATCTGTTGCAGCATTTTGCGGGGGGGCCCGTGGTGCTGCCGCAGGTGGCCCCATGGGTGGGGGAGGACACTGGGCACTCCCGCGGCGTTGGTGGACGCCCCTCATTGCCAGCAGCGGTTCCGGCGAGCAGTACGGCAGGGGACAAGAGTTGGGAGCAGGCGGCCTCCACCAAGACTGATATAGTTCAAATTGCGGATGCTGCCAAGTGTGAGGTAAATGTGTGTTTTGAGGCCCTCCTAGGAGCGCATTTGAAGCAGGAGGTGCGGGACAAAATCATCAAGGGTGAGTATGTGGAGATTTTTTCATTGCTTCCCTTAGAGAAGTTTAATTTGGATAGGGTGAAACCCGATGATTCCAAAAAGGAGGATGAGAAGAATAGGAGGTACCACCTGATTCCGCACACGTTTGGGAATTGGCTCCAGGCGTTTGCGATTTTGGCAAGTGTCATAGGCGATAAGAGCCTGGAACATTGCCCAGCATTGTTCTGCTATTTGGATGCCATTGGGGAGGCTCACAGGGTGTATGGGGGTATGGGATGGCTGCATTATGATGAGCAATTTAGGCAGCAGAGAGCAGCGAGGCCCTCACTTAGGTGGGATCACAAAGACATCAGTCTGTGGATGCGGCTTATGTCTTTGCCGCGGGCCCCCGAACCAGTTTCTTCAGGGGGGGGGGGGGGGAACAACTGCCTTGGGAACGTGGGCCGGAAAGAAATAGGGGTGTGTTGGCAGTTTAACGAGGGATCCAGAGAGTTTGGGGGTCCTGACGTTTTAAGCATGAGTGCTCCAGTTGTGGGTGGAATCACCCCCTGTCAAGAAGGGTAAGCGTGGAGGGAAACTTGCGAACAAGAGGGACGACGTTGGTGAGGGTGGAAAGGATGCAGCCTTTTCTAAATAGGTATCCGGATGTGGCGGCTGAACATTTGCTGGCTTCGGAGTTTACAGAGGGGTTTTGCAATCCGTGTTCCTTGAAGGAGGTACCTCCTTTGGCACAGAACTTGCGTTCTGCCTTATTCATCACCTTTCTTTTCCGAAAGGGTGGGGGGGGGGGGTCGGTGAATGATGCTATTGACCCTGACTCATCTACTGTGTCGTACATGTCATTTGACGCGGCTGTGGGCTGGGTGCGGTGTTATAGACAGGGGGCGCTGATGGCAAAAACGGGACATTGAGGCTGCTTTCCAATTGCTGCCGGTACACCCGGACAGTTTTCGCTTGTTGGGGTGCTGTTGGCAGGAGGAGTTTTATGTGAATTAGCGTTCGAGATGTTCAGCTCATTTTTGGAATAGGTAATTAGGGACATGTCGGGTTTGGATTCCATCCCCACTATCTGGATGATTTTTTGTGCGTGGGCCCCCCTTCGTCCAATGTGTGTGCGTGATTCTCCTTGCAACGGTTCGGGTGCCCTTGGTGGCTGATAAGACGGAGGGCCTGTTGAGTAATGATTTCAGCCAAATGATCAGACCAGTGGTGATAGGCAATTTCTACTTTACTTAAAGTGGATGTAAACCCCCCAAATTTTTTTTTTATGTCACAATGTAGAGTATAAGATTTCCTATCATCTGTGCCCAGTCTTGCCACACAGAGTTAATCCAGCGCTGAGTAATCCTCTTTTAAAGTTCAGTGCAAATGAACAGAATTTCAGATAAAAACCTGCCAAATTAGGTTAAGTCCGTTTCTCCGTTATTGCTTTCAGTAACAGGTTATTTACAAATCTAGCGTGGACATGTTTATCATAACAAGAGGTGATCCAAAGTTCAATGTATATTACTAGGATGTGTTATGATGTTATATCACCTCAAGTTATTGTAAACAAAAAACATATAATAAACATGTCCTAGCTATATTTGTAAATAACCTCTCACTCAAAGCAGGAAGAGAGAAAACAGACTTTTGATTTAGGCAGGTTTTTATCTGGAAGGCTGTTCATTTTTACTGAACATTAAAAGAGGATTACTAAGCGCTGGATTAACTCTGTGGGCACAGATGATAGGAAATCTTATACTCTACATTGTGGCATCAAAAAAATAATATTTTTTTTGGGGTTTACAACCACTTTAACAATGAATTTCAACATAAATTGTACAGGAGATCAAGTGAACACGGGTATACAGTATAAAACATTAATATGAACCGTAAAGGAAAAAGGATATAAAAAAAAACTATACTGCAGTTCTACAAACGTCCACTAGGTGGCAGCAGTGTGTTCTGAGTTCGATCTACAGATAAAAT
Source organism: Rana kukunoris (assembly GCA_029574335.1). NCBI lineage: Eukaryota > Metazoa > Chordata > Amphibia > Anura > Ranidae > Rana > Rana kukunoris. The sequence continues at coordinate 334,893,229 of CM056051.1, read as the reverse complement.
AGCAAACTAGAGACTCTCAAGTGTACAAGATAGGTATCGTTCAATCAGCAGACTGTGAGCTGAGTGGACCTCCTGTTGGCACAGGCTTCACACTGGCACTGCTTTCTACTTGCTTCGGTCAGGAGGTTCTGGTGGCTGCAGATAGAGCCAACCCACTTCAAATGGGCCGTAACAGAGTCCTCTTCAGTGACCGGAAAGATGCTGAGCTCACTGCTGGTGGCCCGCACACCAGGCTTAAAGGATCACTAAAGGAAAAAATTTTTTAAGCTAAATAGCTTCCTTTACCTTACTGCAGTACTAGTTTCATGTCCTTATTGTTCGTTTTTGCTTTGAAGTTGCTGTAATCCTGCTCTGATCTCCACACTTCCTGGTTGTCTGTTTCCTTATAACCACAGTGCTGGTAGCTTTCTCACGGTGGTCTAAGCTGTCATTCCTGTGTGTCTAAAACTTCCCAGAACCAATCAGATTCATTTTAAAAACAAAACACTGCCCTGGATTTGTTTGTTTTTGTTCTGTGTGTCTATTTCTACTTCACAGAAACATGAAGCCAGTTCAAAAGTGAAAATAACCCACAGGCACATTATAGGTTTGTTTTTTATCTATTTTTAATCATTTTGAAAAGGAATCAGTTAACTTTTATGTCTCTATACCCTGTAAACAGTCATTTCAGCAAAAACATTTTTTTCCTTTAGTGACCCTTTAACGGGGGAGGACCCAGCACCTGGGAACAGCTCACTTGCCCAGTCACTGCTGTCCCTTCAGGCAGGATCTCTCTGAGCACAGAAAGCTGGGTGGCGCTGACATTTCTATCCCCTGGGCGTGTTGAGTTAAAGGGACCTGCACCAGAATCTGGACAAAAAGGCATCCCACTACACTTCACCCCACATGAACTTGCGATTCCAGGCAAGTTTACCGACCATACAAAGTCCTCCTGTGCAAAACGTTCAGGTGGTTTCCCAAAGTTGTGCCTCAGAGCATCTCAAGGGGTGAGGTTCAGGCTCTTCTTCAGAAGCAGGCAAAGCAAAGGTACATCTTCACTTTCAGGCATCTCAGTGGACAGTGGAGATTTGATTTGGAGATAGCAGTGAGGGAACGGGGAGTAGCCACCACTGGTTCTCTGCTGGGGCTACTAATAGTGGCTCCAAAACCTGTTCTTCCGGCTCTCTATATAAGCTCTCAGGAACCCATACGTAACTTCTAATAGGTTTAAGGAGCCTGCGGTGTAGCTGTCTCGGCCTGTCTGGTGTACTTTTCTTCTGGACTTCATAGACTGGCACTCCTGGAATGGGTTTGTCAGGATCAGCAGCTAAGGTGACCAGACACGTAGCTACACAAGGGAACTGAGACCAAACAAAGGACATATATATTATTAAGTGATATTTATTTACAGTGAGAATACACCAACAAACATACACAGCAACCAATGAAAACATAAACCACTCCAGCAAACAAGAATAACTAATAAACCTAAGAGCTAACTATATACAATATCTACAACAAGGGAAAAGGCAACAGGGATGCAAGGAAACGGACACGGCCGGGGACAAGAGCATAGAACAAGGCAAGAAGGAGCAGGAAGGATCAGGACAAGGACAGGTGGGCAGGTTGGCAGGCACAAGCTGGTAGCAGACAGGAAAGGACCAGAATCTTGACGCACTGGGGGAAGGGAGGATCAGCCTTAAATATCCCGGCAGGTGTGGCTGATCAGATCCTGCTGGTATCTGGGAGACACCTGCTGGTGGACACTGGAACTGCAGCAAACGCAGAGCAGGATAGTGCCACCAGCAGGTGAACTTAATCCTAACAGGGTTGCTGTAGCACAGCCCTGGGAACTTCCTCCCATGGAGTATGTAGCTTGCCCTGCTGATGTGCCCCTTTGAGCCTGATCAAGACTCCAGGTTTCAGATCATAGACCTCCGTTTCTGACTCTTCTTGTTCCACCCAAGTTCGATCCTTTACAAACTGTTGAACTTCTGACAGACGTCACATCCACTCTCAAATCCAGGTTGCTGGAGTATACTCCAGTTCTTCCATGGGGACAACACCCATAGATCTGTGGATCCCTCAAGAGTACGACCAAACATCACATGGTAAGGAGAGCGACCTGTCGCTGAGTGCACAGTATGATTATACTTCCAAACCAGTTCAGCCAAGTAATGAATTCATCTGGTTAGTTTCTCACGGGCCAGTCCTCTCAACAGTTGTATCAGGGTACAATTAAACCTCTCGCAGGCTCTGTTACCCTGTGGGTGATATGGGGTCGTTTGCGTCTTGACACCTAAGGAGCGACACCACTCCTGGAAGAACTCACGTTCAGAGCAGGGTCTTTGAACTGAATGTACCTTCTGAGGGCAACAGAAGTTCCACACTGCTTGAGCTGCAGTCTGGTCACGAGTTGGTACCACTACTGAAAACTTGGTAAAGTGGTCCACCATAACAAGGACATGGCGATGTCCATCTTCCGACATGTCGAGGGTAAGGAAGTCAACTGTCAATACTTCCAATGGGGCAGACGTGTTCCAAGTCACGGAAGGCACCTGGACCTCAGCTCCCTTTATCACGGAGCATACCGCACAGTGTCGACATATCTGATCAACCAACTGGAACAGTCCCACACTAGGGATGAGCTTCGTGTTCGAGTCAAGCCCATGTTCGACTCGAACATAGTCTGTTCGACCGTTCTTCGAAATACAAACAAAACGGGTCGTTCGTGCCAAATTCGAGTGCTGCGCCACAGCCCATTATTCACTGCAGCATTGCACGCTGATGATTGGCCAAGCATGCACTATGACCCGCATGCTTGGCCAATCACAGCGCGCAAAAAATGGAGAGCCATAATTGGCCAAAGCCAGGGTGGCTTTGGCCAATTATGGCTCAGGGCTTTAGCACACACCCCACACTATAAAAGGGAGAGAGGGAGAGATATCACGTGTTGTATTGCTCAGTGCAACTAAACGAACTTGCTGTATACTGCAAGTTTGCTCAATTTGGTGTGTACTGCACGTGTCCTCTGCAGTTTGCACCAAAAGCTACGAGGTGTGTGTACTGCCTCTGTAGGCCATTATAATGTCTGGAAGGGCAACAAGGAGAGGCAGAGTCACGAGGGCAAGCAGGCTCTGCGTCTAGAGACAACAGTGCTGGTCGTGCACACGGTGCATCCTCATCAGCACGTGGCCATGTGACACGCTCAACCTTGTTTTCGGCAGCTGGCTGTGTTGAGCCGCAACATGCCGAAGACTTGGTAGAGTGGATGACCAAGCCATCCTCATCCTCTCTCACCCAGGCTCAGGGTACTTTTCCTGGCAAAGTAGATGCCAAGGTGTCCTCTTCCCTCTGCTCAATGGCATCACTTACTCCTTCCCTAGTCCCACCATGTCCTTCTGAGGAATCCCACAAACTGTTTGAACACAGTGTTGGGTACATGCTGCATGAAGATGCGCAGCGTTTTTGAAGGCTCCGATGATGGAACACAGATAGAGGAAGGCAGTAATGTGAGTCCAGAGAGAGGGGGTGCCCAAGAAGGACAGCAATCTGGCAGTCATCTTCCCTCAGTTGCAGCATACTGCCAGGTTTGACAGTGATGAGGGAGGGGATGATGAGGTCACTGACTCTACGTGGGTGCCTGATAGGAGAGGGGAGGTGGGAGGAGGAGGAGGCACAGGCACAACTCCAAAGAGACAGGATGCCCTCCAGGGCACAGCTTAAGGGCAGCACACCAACTGCATTACATCGCAGAGCTATGCCTGTGCAGGGCGTGGCTGTGTCTCAGCGTTACTGCAAAAGTTCTTTGGTGTGGGCCTTTGAGACATGTGCATCAGATCGCACTGTTGCTATTTGCAACATATGTCTCAAGCGTTTCTCGCATGGCCAAAACACCCGCTTGGGCACCAGGTGCTTGACCAGACATACGTCAACCTGCCATGCAGTTCGTTGGCAAACATACTTGAAATACCCACACCAAAGAACAAAGCGGACCTCCCCTTGCCCCTCATCCCCAACCCCACTATACCCTCAGTCCTCTATCTGAAGCCTGCACTGATAGGACTGAAGGTGTAGAATTAGGTGTGTCACAACCTAGTAGTTCATGCGGGCAATCTACTATCGGTACACCGATGGCAGAGTGTACCAGACAAAATTTCCCTGCCCCAGCTGCTGCAGCGCCAAAAGAAGTACTCTCCCAGCCATCCACATGCCCAGCGGTTGAATGCTAGCTTAGTGAAATTGCTAGAACTTCAACTGCTGCCTTTTCAGTTGGTAGATTCTGCCCCCTTCCATGAGTTTGTGGAATGTGCCGTACCTCTTATTCACATGTTGGAGCACACGCTACGTGGAATAATGAGCATTGCCCTTGAGGCAGAACAGAGGGAGGAAGAGAAGGACTTCCTCACCTCTCAAGGCCCCCTTTATCCAGACAGTGGTCCTACTTGCCCGCCTAGCACACAGGAAGAGGACAAGGACGATTGTATCAGCAGCATGGAGGTGGAGCTTTTGACTCAGCATCAGCCTTCAGGGGATCAATTACAGTCCCAAGTAACCCATGGACTTTTACGTGGCTGGGATCAGGTGGCTGTGAATCCTGTCATCCTCAGTGACCCAGAGGACTCTGCCCCGAATGCCTCAGCAAACCTACGCCGCATGGCCTCCCTGATCCTGCAAAGCCTGCGTAAGAATCCTCGTATTCGTGCTATCAAGGAGAGGGATCATTACTGGCTGGCAACTCTCCTTGATCCATGTTACAAGTGTAAGGTTGTGGACCTTATCTTGCCATCGTAGAGGGAGCAGAAGATGAAACATCTTCGGGAGGCCTTGCAGAAAGGTCTGTGCAACGCGTTCCCAGAGACTGGGGGGGGGGGGGTTACCAAATCCTGGTCCTGGACAACATGTTGCTGAGGCTTCGTTGAGTCACAGAAGGAGCGGTGGAGAAGGTGGCTGTCTGACTGATGCGTTCCAGCAACCATCACCAGCATCTGTTTTACATGGTGCGGGAATACCTAGGGGCAAGAGCAGACTTGGACCCCTTTCCCACCGAAAATCCTCTGGCTTACTGGGTCTTGAGGATGGATCACTGGCCAGAGCTTGCACAGTAAGCAATTGAGCTACTGGCTTGTCCTGAATCCAGCATTCTTTCAGAACGCACATTCAGCGCTGCTGGAGGCTTTGTGACCGATCACAGGGTGCGCTCTCCACCGACTCAATCGATCGACTGAACTTCATAAAAATGAATCAGGCTTGGATCACCACCAGCTACCAAGCACCTGATGCTGATGTTACTGAATCATTTTTTGGAAATGTCAGATCTCTTGGAGACTGCCTGTGCTGATGCCAAGTGACTATCCTGTTATGCTGACTGAATATCCTTCTCCTTCTCCTTCTCAATGATCTTGCTGATAGCTTGTAAGAACATTGTTGGTTCTGGGCACTGCCACCAGTGGCTAAGGCCCAATTTTTCTGCTCCTGTTATACAGGGGCATGTAGTTACAATTTTTGATGCAATGCTTTGCAGTGGGCTCATTGCTGTGCTCCAGCTAGCGTATCTGTGAGGGGGTTGCAGTGTTGAGGCATCAGCATCAGTGCCTAAGGCCCAATTTTTCAGGGGCCTGTAATTACAATTTTTGATCTATTATTTCACAGCAGGGAGTTCCAGCCCCCACCAAGACTAACTGTGAGGGGTTGCAGTGTTGTGGCAACACCAAGACCTAGGGCCCAAATTTCTGCAGTGTATATACGGCAGGCCCCTACTTTAAAACATCCAACTTACAAACGACTGGAAGGAAATGGAAAGACGACAACAGGAAGTGAGAGGAAATCTACCCCTAGGAAGGGGAATTCTCTTCTGTAAAAGGTGTCTCTTGTCCACTGATGCTTTATCACAATCCTTGTTTCACAATTTTTATTTTATTTTTTCAAAAAATCATTTGTCTTTGGGACAGAAAGTGAGGTGCAATCTTCTGAACAGATGCACACAGACAGCAAAACAAATGTTACAGGGGTGATAACCCTTCTCTATGTTTTCAGAAAAGCTTAAAAAAAGATTCTATGGCTAAAGCTACACTTTAAAGAAGTACCAGTTGAAAATTACAAACAGATTCTACTTAACAAACCTACAGTCTGTCTTGTTTGCACCAGCTGTATACTGCTGTTCAAAGTATATAGGGCCAAAGGGGCTTGTAATGACCTGGGGGGAGTGGGGCGGGGAAACCCATGCTATTTTTCTCAGTGATTTTCATCCATATTGCAGGGACCAGACATTACATTAAAGCCGCAAGCAGTTTTAAATTACCTTTTTCTTATAGTAATCTAATTTTGTGCACAGACAGTTCTAAACATGTGCCACTACTATAGACACCCAGCAGGTACGATATTTAACCACTAAAGGACCGGACCAATATGCTGCTAAATGACCAAAGTTTTTTTTACAATTTGGCACTGCGTCGCTTTAACAGACAATTGCGCGGTCGTGCGACTTGGCTCCCAAACAAAGTTTGCATCCTTTTCTTCCCACAAATAGAGCTTTCTTTTGATGCTATTTGATTGTCTCTGCGATTTTTATTTTTTGCGATATAAATGGAAAAAGACCGAAATTTTAGAAAAAAAAAAATGATTTTTTGTTATAAGATAAATCAAATAAACTAAATTTTAGTCAAACATTTAGGCCAAAATGTATTCAGCCACATGTCTTTAGTAAACAAAAACAAAAATCGCAATAAAAAAAAAAAAAAAAAAAACGAGCTACCTAGCGGCAACAGTGACACTAATACAGCGATCAGAAAAATAATCGCTTAGTGACACTGGCAATAGGGGGTGAAAGGGTTAACTAGGGTGGTGATCAAGGAGTTAAAAACTTTATATGGGGGGTAGGGGGCTACCCTGGACCTAACCCTAACTGCCTGTCCCAGTAACTGTCACACTGACACTAAATGCAGTGATCAGTAAATATATGATCACTGCAATCAGTGACAGTGTGACAGGGAGCTGGGGGGGGGGGGGGGTGATCGGAAGGGGTTAATGTGCCTATGTGTGTGGTGTCAGTGTAGTGTTGGTGTGACTTACTTGTGATGTCTATCCTCTCGGTGGATTGAAAATACTGCCGAGAGGAGAGCTGACATCACTTCCTCTGCCTGTGTGTACATTATACAGGCAGAGGAAGTGCACTGCAGGGAGGGAGCGTATTGGCTGGGAGCGATCCGGAGGGGGCGGACAAAAACGTCTAGGCAGGGACATACAAGTATGCCAATGTGCCTGTCCGTCCCATTCTGCCGACGTAAATGTACATGCGGCGGTCCTTAAGGAGTTAAATGAATTTTTTTACTTTAAGCATCATTAAAATCGCTGCTCCAGAAAAAACAACAGTTTTTAAAACTTTTTTTTCCATTGATACATGTCCCCTGGGACAAGACCCGGGGTCTCAAAGACGTTTTCCGACAATAACTTGCATATGGTGCGTTAAAATGATCACTTTTGAATTCAAACTTTCGAGTCCCATTGACATCAATGGGGTTCTAAATGTTCTGGTGCGAACCGAACGCGGGGGTGTTCGGCTCATCCCTATCCCACACACATGACTTGCCTTTTGAACCAGGCAAAAGTCTTGTGGACACCCCAATGTCCTCCTTCCACATGGATCCTTTCTGCCACTGGTTGAGCTCTGGCCTGTGAAAGTACAACCTGCCAGGTTACCGAAGAGTCATGGGGGAACATTATTCTGCGATACAATATGCCATTTCTTAAGTGGAAAAGAGAATGGAGGGCGCACCGACCTAGTGTGATACCGTAACGAGATTTTTATTAAAATACTAAAATCAATGATCATACTCACAAAATTGAGTTAAAAACAAGCCTTGAAAGACAGTTCAACAGCACCAGCAGAACAGGATGATTACTTCAGTCCATTGGTATCTGACCGATATTCAAGCCAAACTGATGTGTTTCCTCAGAGCCCCGGTGGTCTGCACTGCTCCCTCACCATAAAACTTGTCATTATATATACAGGTAGAAAGGGCATGTGCTGGAAGGTCATAGCATCGCCATAACTGCATTGCCTCTATTACTGGGGCAATCACAGGGTCATCCTTCTGCGTTTCTGCCCAGTTATAATCTTCCAATACCTGGATGAGGTCCACCCGTGGTCTACTCTTAGATCTAGCCCCCATTAAGGGTGGAATTTCTTCTTCAGTCCCTTCATCCACATCTCGCTGTGGTTGTGCTGAAGGGTACCGTGATAGGGCATCAGCCACGTGGTTGCCCTTTTTGGGTGGTAATGCAGGCAAAAGTCAAACTTTGCCAGACTTTCTGCCCATCTTTGTTCCACAGCGCCAAGTTTGGATGTCTGGACGTGTACTAAGGGGTTATTGTCCGCCCAGGCTTCAAACTTCAAAAGATCCTGTGAGGTACGCTGCAAATCTTTCTGTGAAGGCCCACACCAGCGCTAACAGCCCAGTTCCAGCTTGAAGGAGCTGTAGTTTGCAGGATTTCTCTCTGTTGGATGAAGGCTGCGACTGGCATAAGCAATAAGCCGTTCCTTACCATCTTGCATTTGTGAAAGCACGGCCCCGGTTACTGGCATCAGTTTGTAACTGAAAGGGAAGGGAAAAAAATCAGCAAAGGCCAATACAAGGGCTGACACTAGCCGTTTTAAAAAGTCAAATGCCTCTTGTTATTCCAGTCCGCATTCCACCCTCTTGTGACCTCCTTTCTGGTCTACCTCCATGTAGTAATTTCTGGATTGTGCTTGATGATGCGTCAATAGTGCCCCGCTAACCCTAGGAAGGCTCTAACCTCCATTCTTGTAATACCTTGATTTTCTTTGCAGGGAGGTATTACAATCTCTGTCCCAAAAGGGAACCCTCACCACACCGGCCTTTTCATTAATGTTGTGTCCAAGTCCTTTAGTGCTGCCAAGGTAAGGAGCAGCTTTCTAACTTAGGTGGTTCCAGGTGTGTGGGGCATTGTTTTAACAGCTCAGGCCTCAGCCCCTTGATGATATTCATGCGCAATATCACCTGCAGCCGTCGTTTTCCGGATGCTCGGGTGACCACAACACCTTTTTGGCTAAGGTCCTGTCCCCACAGTTTTATTTTCATCCAGGTAATCCCGACCACTTCTATAGGAAGTTCGTTGGCAGCTGTCAGTGAAATCCAGGGGGTATCGTGACTCATTTTCTTCTTTGGGAAGTATCGCTGAAACAAAAGTTCTGGTAGAATAGTGACTTGGGACCCAGTGTCAAAGAGACATTTGACCATCGAAGTACCCGTGTACAACAGGGCAATCGACCACCACGTTCTCCGTGTGACGGGGGGTGTCGTTTTGTTGGGCCGCCCCACTGCTTGACTCATAGTGGCGGGGTGCTCTGAGTTTAATTGCTCCCTCGGTATTCGATCAGGACAGTTCCTCAAGCGATGTCCCTTTTGTCAGCAGCCCCAAAATGGAGAGGGCGACCTCTCCCGTCTAAGTCGTCTGCGGGGCGATGTTTGGTTTCTCCATGAAGGGGTGTGCTACCTTGGCCCCCTTGGATTGTCTCGCTCACGTTTCAGTCTGGCAAGTTCCATCTGGAGCTCGGCCATGCCTTCTGTCAACTTGTGGATGGTCACCTCCCACGGACCTGTGTGTTCAGCTTGTGGTTTACATGATTTATCACCTGTGATGGCCATGAGGACGTCCATACTGGCACGTCTGGGCTCTCAATATGGGATAGCTTCTTCTAGAATTTTAAGTTTGGGTTACTTCTGTCCTTTTCTTGTAACTTTTCCCTGACTTTGTCAGACAGAAGGCCATCCATAAACTGATCCTTCGGCCAACCATATGTATCACTCCAGCCAGCACGTCCTTCTCGCCTCCTCTCCTTGCGACGGATCTTGGCTGCTATATCCTGCAGATCCAGGGCGTACTGCAGAATGGATTCTCCCGCTCTTTGCCTTCTACTGATAAAGCGAGCTCTAAGATCCCCTAATGCAACCGTCTGGGTGTACACTGCTTCCATTGGCTGATTATCTTGTCTAGGGAGTCCTGGCCCTCTGCTGGAAGGTGTAGGATCCACTGCCTTGCTTCCCCTTCAAGGGCATTAATGGCCAGGTCTGCCTGCTGTGCAGGTGAGACCCCATATGACAGGATCAAGCCCCGCAATCTCCTAACCAAATCATCTAAGTCCTGATCTGGTCCTGTGTACTTGAGCAGCTGTTGTGGTAGCAATCCTGCCAGCAATAGAGAAGCTATGGCAGACTGTTTAACTCCCTCGGTGCCGCTGCTGACTGGCTCCGCCATTGTGCTACTCTTTTCATCACTGTCTGACATGGCTGATCCTGTTTGTGACGCCAAGTGTTGAGTAACGGTTTCAACCAAATGATCAGACCAGTGGTGATAGGCAATTTCTACTTTACTTAACAATGAAATTCAACATAAATTGTACAGCAGATCATGTGAACACGGGTATACAGTACAAAACACTAATATGAACCGTAAAGGAAAAAGGTTATAACAACTATACTGCAGTTCTACTAACGTCCACTAGGTGGCAGCAGTGAGTCTTGAGTTCAATCTACAGATAGAATAGCAAACTAGAGATTCTCACGTGTCCAAGATAGTAATCGTTCAATCAGCAGACAGCGAGCTGAGTGCACCTCCTGTTGGCACACACTTCACACTGGTGCTGCTTGCTACGGTCAGGAGGTTCTGGTGGCTGCAGTGTCCACTTCATGGACAGCTTCCCCAAATGAACAGAGTCCTCTCCAGTGACTGGGGCTTGAAAATATGCTGCATGCTCTTGTGCTCACTGCTGGTGGCCCGTACACCAGGCTTAACAGGGGAGGACCCAGCACCTGGGAACAGCTCACTTGCCCAATCAGTGCTGTCCCATCAGGCAGGATCTCTCTGAGCAAAGGAAGCTGGGTGGAGTGACATTTATATCCCCTGGGTGTGTCCAGAAGCTAAGAGGATTGTGGGGAGTTGATTCCGGTGAAGGTCCTTTTACTCTGGACAAAAAGGCATCCCACTACAGGCCCTACTACGGATCTCAGTTTTCTGGGGATCGTGATTGATTCTCGGGCAATGGAGTGCTGGCTGCCAGTGGACGAAGTGGAGAATCTCAGGCTTGAGATTAGGGGGTTGTTGGGGCGAAGCAAGGTGCAGTTGAGAGAGCTAAAATCGGTGCTGGGGAAGTTCAACTTAACGTGTCGGATAATCCCCATGTGTGTTTTGCCGGCAGTTGTCGGCAGCCACCACTGGAGCTAGGGCTCTGAACCATTTCATTAGACTGACCAGGAAACTGAAGGAGGACCTATGGGTTTGGCATACATTTTTGGTAAACATACAATGGCCGATCTATGTGGATGGAGGGGCCAGTTAGTAATTTTGACCTAGACCTGGTCACGGACGCGGCTGGGTTGACAGGCTATGGGGTTTTCTTTCAGGGGCAGTGGAGCGCGGAAACCCTGGCCTGAGTTGTGGGGGAGGCTGGATTTTTCCAGAACTTGGTGGTGTTGGAATTATTTCCTCTGGTCCTGGCAATGGAGTTGTGGGGTGGGTCAAGTCGTTATTTGACGATTAGGCTGAACTGTGATAACATGGGGGTGGTTCAGGTTATCAACCGGATTTCCGCTTCCTCTTTGCCGGTGGTTCGGTTGCTGCACCAGCTAGTGATGAGGTGTTTACAGTGTAACATTTTTCTTAATGCTGTGCATATACCAGGGGATGATAACATGCTCGCTGATTCCCTGTGTTGTTTTCAGTGGGGCAGGTTCAGGGAGTTGGCTCCTTCAGCGGCAGAGACCGGGGTTCCTTGCCCAGGGTGGCTGTGGGAGATTGCATTGGACTTGCCGGGGGATGGATCAAATGGTCGGTGAGTGGGTCAACATGGGCGGCATACTCGAGAGTTTGGTCGGAGTGGTTTGACTTTCTACGGCTGGCATGTTTCGAGCTGGGGAGGGGGACTGAGACCGGGTGGTTGGTGTTGTATTTTGTTTCCACGCACATGGAGGGGAATCTATATCAGCCATTGATCGGAAATTGGCTGGTTTGGCCTTTTTGTTTAAGCTGCAAGACTTACAGTATTACACAAAAGGTTTCTGGGTGAAACAAGCGGTAAAAGGGTACTGCAAGTGGAATTCACGTAGGGATACTCAGAGGCCGGTATCTTTTGCTGTCCTTTAGGCTATCTGTGAGAAGCTGGGGTCGGTGTGTTCTTCTGGCTATTAAGTGTGGTTGTTTAATGCTGCATTTTCCCTGGCGTTTTTTGGGGCATTCAGGGTGGGGGAGTTGGTGAGCTCTTCTAAGACAGTGGCGGGGGGTTTAGAGGCGCAGGATGTGTGGGTGGAGGGTGACAGCGGAGTGTTGGGGTTACGTCGGTCCAAGATGGATCAGGCAGGAAAAGGGGTACGCGTGGTGCTCTATGCACTGCCGGGTTTGGACGTTTGCCCGGTAGGAGCTGTAAAATATTTTTTTTGGGGGGGGGGGGGGGGGGGGGCTTTTTGGTGCACAGGGATGGGGCCGCTTATCCAGATTTCAGTTCGTATCAGTCTTTTGGAAATGTTTGGGTGCAGCAGGGTTTGATGGTAAGCACACTTATTCCGGATTGGGGCGGCCACTGAGGCTGGATGTAGCGGCGGTTTGGAGGATAGGGCGGTGGGAATCTAGAAGATTCCGATCTTATGTGTGCCCCCAATTGTTGCCTGATTGAGTTGGAGGGGGAAGGTTTTGTTTAGAGGTCATCGCAAGGTGGGACTGTGTGTTAATGTGTTTTACCTTATATGCTGTTTTCATGCATGTTACATGGTTGCCAAATTTTTTTGTTTCAGATGGAGGTCTCATATGCCTCGTCTGGATTTTAGGGCATTTGTATGTATTTTGGGGGGTCAGGAGGGCTGACGTAAATCCAGATGGCAGGCAGTTAGGCATTTGCCGGAGGGAGGCGTGTGTCAGGTGGCTGGAGTTTTACGGGGATGGTGTGGAGCAGGGGAGCCTGAGGTAGGGCGATATGCTCATCTTGATCAACCGCCTGATGTTTTGGTCCTTCACGTGGGAGGTAATGATTTGGGTGTCAGGCCGATTGGGGAATTGATGTTAGCCATTAAAGCAGATTTCATGACTCTTGGCTTTTCCCCCCGGATGTTATTGGTGTGGTTGAACATAGTGGTCAGGATGTCTTGTTGTATGGCTAGGTCTCTAGAGAGGGTGAAGAAAGCCAGGATTAAGGTTAACAAGGTGCTGGGGAGGTTCGTGGCTCGTAACGGGGGCCTGATCATCAGACACACGGAGTTGGAGGTCAATGTGGGTTTGTACCACAGGGTTTGTCAGAAGTGGGGATGGATTTGTGGGCATTGGGTCTACAAGAAGGGATACAGAGGGCCCTGCAGGTGTGGAGGGGCCCTTAAGGTTAAGGGGTTATCTTTGCGGGCTGTGTCCTTGGTCTTTGATTGTGGAAGATAACAGATATGATGGAAGTGGTGGGTCCATCGGTCATACGGGCCCCTCTGGGGTATTCCAGTGGAACGGTGTCTGCTGGAATACGGGTAATGGTTGCACTGCTGTAAAAGGGGTGTCTCCCAGCTGTTTACGGCTGGAGGCCTGGTATGGAAAAAGATCCCGCAGTGTAGTGGTGGTCATGTTAGGTCTTGGGGGTACCATCAAAGACCAACAGGCTGTGTGTGTGGGCGTGTTTAAAATGTTGCCGTTAAGAAATTTTATTTGAAATTATTTAATTATTTTGGTTAATAAAAAGGCTGCTATGGTCAGTTTTACTCCAAACTCAGGTGTCGTCTCTTTAGTGAGGGGTTTTAATGAAGGGCATGGGGGTATGTGGGAAAGGTGGAAATGAGTGTTGATAGGCGGTTTATCCAGACTATATGGGTCAAGGCTAGGGATGAGCCGAAACACCCCCGAGTTCAGTTCGCACCAGAACCGTCGAACAGACCGACCGTTCGCGCAAACATTTAGAACCCCATTGAAGTCTATGAGACTCGAACGTTCGAATTCAAAAACGATCATTTTAAAGACCAATATTCAAGTTATTGTTGGAAAACGTCTTTGAGAACCCAGGTCTTGCCCCAGGGAACATATATCAATGGAAAAAAGTTTAAAAAACTATTTTTTTCAGGAGGACTCCTGAAAAAATTACCGTTTTTAAAACTTTTTTTTCCATTGATACATGTTCCCTCGGGCAAGACCCGGGTTCTCAAAGCCGTTTTCACAGGCAAACTTTAGACACCCAGCAGGTACAATATTTAAAGACATTTTTCATTTTTTTTTTTAAGTTAAAGGGGTTGTAAAGACAAAAATATTTTCCTCTTAAATTAAAGTCTGACAGTAGCTGATAAAGTAAAAAGTAATGTTTTGCATTATAAATAGTTTGATACCTGTTGAAATCAAGCTGTTTTATTCACCTCAGTCACTCCTGAATTGTTATTCTCACTGACTTCCTGGTTTGCAGTGCGCATTCATTCTTGCTACATCACGGCCTAATGGGAACTACAGTTCCCATTAGGCTTAGCCTCCATTCCTGTGAGGGATAAGAGAGCATCTTCACGCAGGGCTGTAGTCATAGGGAGGGGGTGAGCACGACTGCTTTCCACCATGCAAAACAGCTCAGGTGCTGGTGGAAAGCAAGAAGAGGAGAGACAGGAAATGGCATTTTCAAACCTGGATTACTGTATTTTGAAGGTCAAAAGGAAAAACGAGGCAAGTGATATTTAAATGCTCTAGCTTACAGCAATCAATTGAACTAATAAAAAACTAACCCTTAGTGTTCCTTTAAGCATCATTTAAATCACTGCTCCAGGAGCAGTGATTTTATTGATGATTAAAAAAAAAAAAAAAAAATTCCTTTAAATATTGTACCTGCTGGGTGTCTATACCTGTGATAACGTCTTTAAATGGCACAATCACCTGCCTGCCAGTAAATTAGGAAGAACTGATCTATCTAAGCTATACAGTGTATAAATATATGTACAACTCCTAGGGATGTATATATATCCTCTACACACTGTAAATTAAGCTAAACTGACTAGCCTGCTCTATCTAGCTATATAAAAAGACAATCTCTGTCTCTCTGACTGCTTTCATTAACAAGCCGGAACACACTACACGAGGCTGCCCAGCAGGTGGCCTTATATAGCGTGGGGCGTGTGCTAAAGCCCTGAGCCATAATTGGCCAAAGCCACCCAGGCTTTGGCCAATTATGGTTTTTCGTTTTTTGCGCGCTGTGATTGGCCAAGCATGCGGGACATACAGCATGCTTGGCCAATCATCAGCGCGCAATGCCACAGTGAATTATGGGCCGTTTTGAGTCACTCGAATTTGGCGCTGTAACTGTTACCACCGCTTACAACCTTCCATCCATCCACGACAAGCTTATCCGACACACCAACAACCAGGCAGACATGATCCATTCCATTTCCCAGAATAAACGAGACAGCGCTCCGTTCTTGCTTCCAAAGATATGACAATTTATTAGTATTTTCTCAGCTTCTTATATCCAGTACAGCATAATACAGTTAATCACAGGACAATGCAATCTCCACCCCCCTATTCACTCACTGAGGATAATTCTTTAATTGGTAGCTAGACATGACGGCACCGCATCATCAATAGGGTTCAATTAACCTTGAATAGTAACACAGACATCTTTATCACACAATGGCAGTGAGAGTGGGTGCAATCCACACCTTCATATATTTCAATAGCCTATTATACAAAAGGCATGACTCACTGGCTGGCTGACCTGAATTAACACCTTTCAAAAGCATGTGTGCCCAGATTGCATAGCTAACAGCTTTTGATATTTGAAGACATCCTGCAAACATGAATTATTATTAATGTCCCTTATTAATGTCTTCTGTAACATATGAATTATGATTCTTTGTCACCCTATGGCCCTAGTGGACATAAGGTGACCCTAGACATAGGAATATCTCAGACTGTCACGGTGCATTCCGTTACATCTCTCCCCTTTTCGGTGGGAGACGGACACAGGTGGTAACCCCAAACGGGTTGACTCCGAAGTCCGTCAGTAGTTCCCGTCCTCCAATGCTGGTATCCATACTGTACCCCAAATAAATGGCTCCAAACTGAGCATTACTCACCCCGCCAACCTCTGCCTCTCTCAGAGAATACGCCTGCCGCTGGGGAGAAGGCAGGGTAGCTGGGCTCAGTTCATCATGCTGTTGGGGGTCTGGACCAACTGCCCCCCCTTCCTGGGGTATACCAGTGGAGACTGAAGTCCCATCCACTGGTGAAAACCCCCCGGTGCTTGCAAAGCAGACATCCTCCCGTCCCAGTCCTGCACCATTTTCTGGGGCTGTGCCAGTGGAGACTGAAGTCCCATCCACTACCCCAGGAACCCCCTCTTCTGTTAGTGAGGAGCAGAGGCCTATGACACTCTGCTCTGTTGCCAGCTCTTCCGCTGGGTTGCTGCGAGCGGAGACGTTAGTCCCATCCACTACCACAGTGTCCCCCTCTTCCGTTAGTGGAGAGCAGAGGTCCGGGACCCTCTGTTCTGTTGCCAGCTCTTCCGCTGTGTTGCTGTGAGTGGAGACCACAGTCCCATCCACTACCACAGGGTCCCCCTCTTCTGCTAGTTGGGAGCAGAGGCTTGGGGTACCCTGCTCTGTTGCCAGTGATTCAGCTGGGGGTAAAAGCTTTACCACCTCAGCTTGTTGCTGGAGAGGGGGGCCAACCGCCCCGGCTCCCTGGAACTCCACACCATCCGCTTCGACTTTAGGGATGAAAATCTCCATATTTTCCACTGCCGATTCATCAGCCAGGAGTTCACAGTTGTCATCTGACCTTTCCTCATAGTCCCAGGCAATGGGAGCCCCACCCTGCTGCTGAGCCGAGTCTAGCAGCTGTCTGTAGGCGACCTCCAGCTCCCATTCCCGAATGGCCAGAAATTCCAAATCTTCCTGTGACCAGTGGCCTCCCGAGATATTTAATTTCTCCTCTCTGTGCTCCATTATGTCCTCCAAGCGCCACTCCCGATCATCCCCAAAGTCGGGATCACTGGACATCCTCCAATATAATAATCCCAGGCCATCATAGTCATAGCCTTCTGTGGGGCTGTCATCTGCTGGCCACGGGCACCCTTGGGCTACATACCACCGGAGGGCTCTGTAGCTCTCATCCAGCTGCATCTCTGCCCGGATCAGCCTGCTTAACTCTGCTATCCACTCCTGCTTCGGTTGTTCCCCCAACAACAGCATTCGTACGTCATACTGCGGCCAGTACCTTGCATAGATGGAGGGCAGGACCTTTCCTTGGTGTTGCTGCTCCAGAGCTAACGCTTCCTTCCAGAGTTGGCACCGAATCACATCCGACCATCCCAACAGGACCTCCTCTGATACTGGTCCTCTATGCTGTATCCGCATGTCTTGTAACCTCCTTTGGAATTCCTCTACCATGGAGACTGGTATCTGCATCTCTCCTCTCTCTTCAGCTGCTGCCGCACTTCTTCGCTGTCGCAAGGTGGCATCCACAGCCGCTATAACCCGGTCTATGATCTCCGGCGGAGGATTAGGACCATATTGTGCCAGTCCATGTTTAACAGCCCGATCAAAAAAATTCTTCCTCGAGTGTCCTGTCTGTTATGCTGGGCCTCTTAGCTCTATTCATTTCGACAAGTTCTGCGATAATGTCCCTTTTCTTACGGTTGCTGGCCGGTCTGCCCCGGCTCTCCAGTAAGTCCATGAGGGAAGAGAGCTTCATCCGTTCATACAGCGTCTCCATTGTCATGTGTCCTTGTAGCCGTCCTTCTGAAGATGGAATCATCCCACTGCTGCCACCAATGTGACGGTCACCACCGCTTACAACCTTCCATCCACCCACGACAAGCTTATCTGACACACTCCGACAATATTGCATACATGATCCATATCCTTTCCCAGAATAAACGAGACAGCGCTCCGTTCTTGCTTCCAAAGATATGACAATTTATTAGTATTTTCTCAGCTTCTTATATCCAGTACAGCATAATACAGTTAATCACAGGACAATGCAATCTCCACCCCCCCATTCACTCACTGAGGATAATTCTTTAATTGGTAGCTAGACATGACGGCACCGCATCATCAATAGGGTTCAATTAACCTTGAATAGTAACAGACATCTTTATCACACAATGGCAGTGAGAGTGGGTGCAATCCACACCTTCATATATTTCAATAGCCTATTATACAAAAGGTATGACTCACTGGCTGGCTGACCTGAATTAACACCTTTCAAAAGCATGTGTGCCCAGATTGCATAGCTAACAGCTTTTGATATTTGAAGACATCCTGCAAACATGAATTATTATTAATGTCCCTTATTAATGTCTTCTGTAACATAAGAATTATGATTTTGTCACCCTATGGCCCTAGTGGACATAAGGTGACCCTAGACATAGGAATATCTCAGACTGTCACGGTGCATTCCGTTACAGGCGCGAACGACCGCTTTTGTTTAAATTTCGTCGAACGTACGAACAGACAATGTTCGAGTCGAACATACGTTCGTATCAAACACGAAGCTCATCCCTAGTCAAGGCCAGGGCTTCCTGAACTGCATTATACCACAAGGCAAGCAAAGTATCCTTGTAAAGAAAGTGCTGTATTTTCCAGAACTAGAAGGCAGCCTTCTGTCAGTGAAAAGGCTTGCAAACAATGTTCTCACAGTTAAAGTTGCAGGGTGATGAATGCACAATTCACAATAATAAGCAATTCCTTGCAAAAGAAAAACTGGATGATCACCTCTACAGACTTATCACCACAGACCAGCAAGCCAATATAGTCTCTAATGACATACATAACAAATGTATTCACTTATGGCACAGGCGGATGGGGCACAGAAGTCCAGAAGCTATACAGGACATTATAAAGATAGGTTTATCAAAAGATTTGACAATAGCGCCTTACAAAGTGCTTATGAAATGCAAGAGACGTATTAAAGCAACAGCCACACGTACTCCCCTTCCACAGGAAACAATAGCCATGCTGTTAAGACCAGCGACTAAAGCAGGATGAAGTATGGGACCTTGAGAAAGAAGGTCCTCCCACATTGGCAGCCTTCAGGGCACATCCGCCACCAGGTGCACAAGATCGGCGTACCAAGGATCCCCAGGCGATTAGAATTGGGATCTCCTCGACCTCCACTCTGCGGAGCAGCCGAGGAAGCAAAATCTATGGGGGAAAGGCATAAAGTAGCTGATACTGACCCCACCGGCGACCAACGCGTCTGACGCGTCTGCCCAGGGATCTCTTGACCTGGCCATGAACTTTGACACCTTGCGGTTGAGACAAGAGGCCAGGAGATCCAAGTCTGGTGTGCCCCATCTCCTGCAAAGGAGTTGAAACGCCTCCGGACGCAATGACCATTCCCCCTAGTCTAGCATCTGGCGACTCAGTCCGCCGGCCAGCTTTCCACGCCCGGTATGTAGATGGCCGACAGAGCCGGCACGCCTCTTCCCACACATCTTAGGATGTGAGCAACCTCGGATGCTGCAGTCGAGCTCCGTTTTCTCCACCACCGATAGTCGACATAAGCCACCGCCGTGGCGTTGTCCGACTGAATCCTGATCGGGCGACCTCCTTGACTACGAGGAGAGGCATAGTTTTAGCGTCCAGAGGTCTAGGACATTGATTGGCAGACGGAATTCTTCTAGAGTCCATCGACCCTGGGCCGACTGGACCCCTCAGACACCCCCCAACCCGTGAGGATGGCGTCTTAATCACCATCCACTGGAAGGGAAGAAACAACTTCCTGGACCGAAGAGTTGGGGATCTCAGCCACCAATTCAGAGAGACTCTGACAAGGTGGCTTACCTGAATCTGACGATCCAGAGACAAAGCAGAATTGTATCACTTGGACAGTATCTCTTTCTGCAAAACATGAGTGTGGAACTGGGTAGACGGTATCGCCTCGAAGGAGGTAACCATTAGGCCCAGGACTCGCATTCAAAAACAGAGAGACGACTATTAGCGAGATGCAAACACCTTCACTGCAGACCGAAGAGTCAGCAACTTCTCCATGGGAAGAAAGGCCTTCGCTTCCAAGGAGTCCTGGGTACTTCAAACGATGAGTCGGCACCAGGATCGACTTTTGAATGTTTAACACTCACCCAAATTCTTGGAGGGTCTGGCTGGCTATAGACACATCTTCCCCTAATTCTAAACCAGAAGCTGCTCTCAGAAGGTCGTCTAAGCAGCCCACGATGGCAATGCCTCGCTGTCTCAGCAAAGCTAGGATCGGTGCGAGCACCCGGGCCACAAACTGATAGTGGTCTTCCCCTATCGCATAGCGCAGAAACCTCCGGTGACTTGCGCAAACTGAGACATGCAAGTATGTGTCCTTGATGTCCAAGGATGCCAGAAAGTCCCCCGGATGAAATACTACTTCAGCTACCACCGAACTAATGGATTCCATGCGGAACTTCCTTACTCTCACAAAGGCATTTAGGGCTTTGAGGTCCAAAATTGGACGGACCCTGTCCTCCTTTGGGACCACAAACAGATTTGAATAAAAACCCTGAAACCTCTCATCCTGCGAAACGGGTAAAATTACCTCGCAACTTAGCAAGTCCTGCACTGCCCCTAACAGGGCAGACCGACGAGCGGGAAGGAGGGTAAAAATCTGTTCGGTGGAGAGGAAAGAAACTATCTTGTACCCCAAAGAGATCACCTCGCAGACCCACTGGTCGGAGAACAGGGAGGTCCACCGCGCTGTGAACCTGCAAAGCCATCCCCCCACCCATGAGTCGGCTGGGAAAAAATTAATGCATTGGCGGATTTTGGTGCCGATTTGGTTGGTTTATGCACCTAGGGACGTTTCTGTCCCCCAGCAGAGCCTTTGTCGGCCTGGGAGGGTTTACCCGCGGGCCCTGACTGACAAAAAATACCGCTTCTGAGTGGGAAAAGAAGGACCCAGCTCACGGCGGGGCTCCTTCCCCCTGGTGGACTGAGGAAGGAGAGTGCTCTTACCCCCAATGACATCCTTGATGTCGTCCAGTGAGGTACCAAGAAGCCTCCCACCCTTGAAGGGCAAATCTGCCAGGGCTTTTCTGGATGCTTGGTCAGCAGACCAGCATTTCAGCCAAATCAGGCAGTGCAAAACCACCGCCGAAACAGCCAAAGCTCTGCATATCAAGGGTATCCAGTGTAGCATCACAGACATATACAAGGCCCTGGACCAGCTGGTCCACCAGCCTAATAACTTCAGGAGGGAGTTGGTGTTCCTCCACAGTCTGGTGCAAAACCTTTGCCCATTCAGGGAGTGTCTGAGACACCAGGGTTGCAGCCACAATAGACTGCAATGCAGACCCCAGCTTGGTAAACATGGAGCTGGTCAGTGCCTCGGACCTCCTATCAGTATGGCGCTTGAAGGCAGGGGTCCCTTCTTAGGGAGAGTGGTCACCTTATTTTACCGGGGAGACCAATACCGGAGGAGAAGCTCATTTCTTCAAGAGGCTCTCCTCAAAAGGGGTACCGAACCGCCAGGCACTGAGCAACTACAAAGGACTTCTGCGGCTTTTCCCATTCCTTATCAATGAACTTGTCAAAAAACGACACATAAGGAAAAACCTTCACAGAGCGGTCTGATGTGTGTGACCCAAAAGACCGAGCCCTAAGAGGATGCCTCAGCTGCACTATCCAGCCTAAGTGAGTCCCTTACAGCATTAAAGGGGTGTTCCACCCAAATGTAATGTTAATTAAAAGTCAGCAGCTACAAAAAGTGTAGCTGCTGGCTTTTAATAAACAGACACTTTCTCCACGTTCCAGCGACGCGCCGACCGGGGCTCCACTCCTCTCCCCCCTCCCCGGCCTGCATCCTCATTGCGACTGTGGGCACCCAGCCGTGACAGCCTTCGGCTTCACAGCCGGGCACCCACTGCGCATGCGCACGCGGCGCTGCCCACCGCTGATTGGACAGGGGATCGTCTAGGACCTGTCAGTGTCCTAGACGATCGCCAAAGGGAGGGGCTGCAGTAAGGCAATTAGGCCTAATCGCCTTACCAGCCCCTCGGCGGAAGCAGGAAAAAATTACATGCCAAATGTGGCATGTAAGGGGGGGGAGGGGATAAAGCGGAAGTTCCATTTTTGGGTGGAACTCCGCTTTAATAAGCACACTGACAAGTGCCCTGTCCTGTACTGATCCAAGTGAGGAGTCTTCCTCACAAGGTCCTGGTCCACTTCCTCAGACAACACAGAACCAGGGATCTGAGCCGCAGCCAGGTCCTGGTCTGAGTCTGAGCATTCCCCAGGGGATGGTGAGGGGGAGGGGGCTGTGTTCAGCGCCATTGCCCGCCCTCAGAACACAGCGTGTGCGTGAGAAAAAAAGCTGTGAGGTAAAATTACTGTGAGGAAATCTGTGCTGTGCTGTACAGCAGACTACAAAAAAATGGCGCAGGCGTCGCCAAAATGGCGGCGAAGCACCGCAACACGAATGAGAAGGCCTAATGATGCCTTTCTGAGTCAAACACACCCCCACAGAAATACACAGACCCAGACACCCCACAGTCCCCTGGTGGGAAAAGGAGCCCCCCCCACAGGTCCACCCCAGCAGTGGCAGCAGAGCAACAGAGGGAAACATGACAGAGAGCAGGGAAAGAAGGATAGGAGGACCACCTCACCCCAGGAATGCCCAGCCATACCGACCTGCTGAGGCGTAGTACTTACCCGTCCATGCAAGGACTCGCTGACGCATTCCTGACAGGCATACAACCACGTTGGAGTAGCTGTCGGCCCGGTCCACTGTGAGTGAGACAACACCACAGCCCATTCATGTGTGGACTCCGGAGCAAAAGCTAGTGTATGACGGACGCATTCAATGCTGAGTGCGGGGACCTTCCGTGACACAGCCCGCAATGTGCCTCTGCACAGGCGCATTGCGGGCGTTATCGTGGTATCCCATTGTTTTAAATGGGAAGGAGCGGTTGTAACGGGATGACCTGTGACGCCCAGAGACTTTTGAGGGATGGGGGATACTCCTGTGCCAGCGGTCCTACGGACTCTTGTGTCTAAATTCACCCTGTGCCCCTTTTGGGCATAGGGTGGCTAATAAATCATAATTCATGTCTGCAGGATATACTGGAATATTACAAGTTGTTTATGTTGACCTGACCAGGTCAACAAGACAGTGACTCATTCCTCTGTGTAACAGGCTGTTGAAATGCTAAGTGAGGCTGGCTCCTGAAAGACATTTCATTGTGTGATAACATGGTTTAAAGCCTATTGATG
>CM056051.1:334685040-334867540 GCA_029574335.1 Rana kukunoris | reverse complement strand
AACTTGACCTACTCGCTATAAACGTTGGTGTCCTTAACTAACAACTGGGTACAGCCTTGTGCTGCCCCAGGCCCTGTCTCCCTGCTGTTTAAATCTCTTAGAAATAGCCACACAGGCTTTGTCTTACCGCACAGACGTCACACTCCCCAGACTATTCACACAGATCTGGTTCTGGGTTTGAGCATATCTCTCTGCATGCTGGGAGTTTTTGTAGAGGACCTAACAAGCCCACCTGATACAGCTGGGCTCATCAAATCCTCCCAACAGGACTCCCAGCACTCCCCCTAGAGGTATAAACTGGCATAAAGCCTGAACCTAGGTGATATATACATTGCATCCTGAATGCAACCAGGGAATTTAACCTGCCTGCTGTCACAATATATATAATATATATCTCCATATCCTATGTAGCACTACCCCCGAAAGGAGCTGCTGGTTTGTTTTGGGTGGCATGTTACCTCATGGCTCCTCCACCATCTTAGGGGTGTATGGTGCATATAGCAGTAGTAACGGAATGTCCATGACAGGTGTCTTTTGCTGTGCTCTTTATTACCCAGCCGGGTAAAAACAATAAAACTTGTGGTGAAGAAGGGAGAGTTGAAAGGAGAAGAAGAAAAGCAAATTTAGGTGTAGCAATAGGGAAACAATCCTGCTCCCATGTGTAACACTTCTTGCCCCACTCCTGCTTGAGTGGGAATAGCATACCTGGACAGGCCTCTCTCACTGACCTGGCAGCCAGAGTATCGCTCGAACCTTTAGGGAAAAGTCTCTGCCACAGACCCTCCTAGAATGGACTCAGAGAAACCTCTGCCTCAGGCCCTCCTGATTGTGGTTACTGAGATGAACCTCCTTGTTAGAATTACAACAGCCTCTCAGTGTCCGCATTCCTCGATCCCCGGCAGTTTGTCGAGACCCTATTGGATCTCCAGCCTCTCATTGGCTCTCCTCAAATGGACTCGCCACCAAACAGCTATACCGCTTGGGATCTTCAGAATTGGGAACCCAGTCAACCACTGGGCTCCCTGCCACAGCTCAAATGTTCAGGACCAACATGCTCCCGACACCAGGAACAAAGCGTGGCACGCACGCGCCGGCAGGCCATAATGCCGGGGCGCCGTGGTGCAGTCACCCTAAAGGTGGAAAAAGAAGGAAGAAGAACCAATGGTGTCTGCCCCATAAATACCCTCCCCCAGCATACACAGTGAGGCTCAACCCTCCTGATTGGCTGCTGGGGAAGAGCACCCAAACCTTGACTCCACCACCACCACCCACCGTCCCGGGGTGGGAAGAGCACCCCAGTAACAACAGAATGAGCCCACAGCACAGCCAAGCCAAGACAGAGACCTAAGTTTGAACACATCAACTGGATCAGAGTTCAATTAACACTCTGATCTACCTCTAAATGTAACTAGCACCAGTACTTTGAAGTAACCAGGCGCTACACCTATAATAGTCCAAAGTGACTTGTTCAATCAATGTCCATAAGCGTGACTCTCCAAAGTGACTGGTGCCGAATTCCATAGTGACTATATATGACAAATTGGTAAAACTTCTGTGCAGAAAGTGATCAACATTCGTGCTCCCCTCTCGGTTCCAAACTCGCCAGATAAACAGCATGTAGTCAGATCAGCCTTTGTTCCAGGTATCCAATGCAGGGACCTCTTCCACAGTGTGTTAAATCATGGGATATCAGCATGTGGATGGATGAAAAGGAGGAACACTCATAGTGTAAATCCGGTAAAAATAAAAATATGTATTTATAAATATAGCACTCACTAGTAGCAAAAGCCTGAACAGGGTAAATTTAACAGATTTGGAACAGCATGCGCTCCACAGACCAGATACAGGAAACCAAAAGTGACGTGATCACATTTCATGTTCTGATTTACGTGTTTCGTTGTCAGACATCATCAGAAGTAGTGCCATCTTGGTATACCTCACGTCTATACAGTATGCATATGCCCCATAGGTTGTCCAAAATGCTCAAAATCAAAAGGGGAAAAGGTGTAAAAGGTGTGTAGCGCTCACCCCGGAAGGAGCTGCTAGATTGTTTTGGGCCTGTACTCTGTTTTAACAACCCCCCAGTAATCTGGTCTCACCCCCCTTGACACAGCTGTAGTGCTGATAGGAAGCTCAATGATAGAAAAACAAGCAATCAGACACAGATTAAATTCACTTTACCTGTGTTGTCACCCGGGCATACACTGTGGCACCTGCTTGGAGAATTAACAAGCCTCACAACAGATTGTGTTAAAGCAAAAGGGTAACTTTACTAGAATAGATTTTATCATTTGCATGGAATCACATTTAATGTAGAACAATGAAAAAAGGAGGCTATATATAGAAACCGCCTGAGGACCACCTGTATTGCTCTGGCAGGGGTGTCTCCAAGTGGGACCAGTGTTCAGGCCGCAACCTTTAGCACTGCGCACCTTCCCACTTCCAGCACACCATTCAGACACTATGAAAGCCTACTATGCAACACACTATTTAGCAAGAATAATATAGCACAGTATAATGCACTCAATATTCCCCCCTTACAGTCTCTAGTAAATGGTAGCAGCACTGCAAGGCCTTGCAATAAGAACACAGTCTAGTCTCTGGTCTTCTTTCTTCTGCTAGCAATTGTAAAACAGCAATTGTAATCCAAAGGGCTCTCTGATTAATAGGTAATGTAGAACAACACAGAACCGTAGTTTAAACTGTGAAAGTATCTGTGCACTACCTTCCTAGAAGCACACCTCCAGCAGCAGTCACAAAACAATCAATTCAGGCTTGAGGCCTATGTGACTGAACTGTCTCGTGGGACTACAGGTCCCAGTAACACTATGCAGGCAGTCTAGGTGTGTGACAAAACAGTACAAAGCTCTGGGCATGAGCCCTCTCACCACACAATATTCAGGCAGATGGATGTCTCAGCTCCACGGGATCTCAATCGGTGTGCAGCGATCACACGGTCAGGTCGTTCTCTTGCACAGACGATCAGGAGTCCTCCGTTACCTCCCCAAAGGACCGCTGGGTTACACACACTGCTGTTCTGCTTCAAAAAACGATTGGAGTTCTCTGTTACCTCCCCAAAGTTAACTGATTTGTCTCAGCAACAAAGTAGGCCAGAGCTCTGTGAAAAACCAGTCACACACAGAGCTCTCTTAGCAAGCCATGTACCTCTGGGGCCAGAGACCTAAGATGGCCACCACAAGGCTTTTTATAACCTTCCCCACATGTACTTCCGCCCCCTTGCCGAGAGTTCATTGGAGGCCGTTTGCATAATCCCTCCTCATGTTCTTTGAAGACAAAAATTAATTGCGTGCATCTCTCATTTTTGGCCACTAGATGGTGCCAAATACCAATCTATAACAATCCTGAACTATAAGATTTAGAGGCAAAAATACCCCCGCTACAGGTGGAAGAATTACAGTGATCTGAGGCCTGAAAATACAGGAATTAAGGTGATTTGAGGTGTGGAGGTTCAAGTTCACCTTTGCAAAAAAAATTATGAATGCAGATCTTTTTGCAGGATTTTTTTTTGCATTTATTATTATTTGAGACATTGTATCTGCCTTCTCATACGGACAGGCAGTTACCCTAGGCTGTCTGTATACTACCCTAAACTGTCTTTATACTACTTTATGGGGCAAAGGGGACAAAGTCAGGGGCAGACCAGGGTGGGGGGGGGGGGCGCCAAAAAGCTTTGCACCAGCCCTGGCTTCCTGATTACTAGATGCGAGCCCTGAACGAAGCATCGGCTTTGTTCGGCTCTTCCGCCAGCCAGCGAACGTGCCTGCTGGTTGCTCGCAACAGAAGGCAGTGGGGGGGACGTCCCCTCCCGCTGCTTCTAATAACAGCTGAGCAGCTGCTGAGGCACATTGATTGTTATTAGAATAAAGCCGAGAGTCCACTCTAATGAACGGTACCGGGTGATGCAGACGTTTTCAATGAGTACCGCAGTCCAAAACTCTATTTTTAAGGGCCTGGTAGCCCACTTTTATTTAACCACTTAAGACCCGGACCAATACGCTGGTAAATGACCCAAGGTGTTTTTGCGATTCGGCACTGCGTCGCTTTAACAGACAATTGCGCGGTCGTGCGACGTGGCTCCCAAACAAAATTTGCGTCCTTTTCTTCCCACAAATAGAGCTTTCTTTTGGTGGTATTTGATCACCTCTGCGATTTTTATTTTTTGCGCTATATACAAAAATAGAGCGACATTTTTGAAAAAAAAAACACTATTTTTTACTTTTTGTTAAAAAAAAAAATCAAATAAACTAAATTTTAGTCAAACATTTAGGCCAAAATGTATTTAGCCACATGTCTTTAGTAAAAAAAAAAATCGCAATAAAAAAAAATAGCTACCTAGCGGGAACAGCGGCACTAATACAGCGATCAGAAAAATGATCGCTTAGTGACGCTGGCAATAGGGAGTGAAAGGGTTAACTAGGGCGGTGATCAGGGGGTTAAAACTTTATTAGGGGGGGTGGGGGGGCTATCCTGAACCTAACACTAACTGTTTTTTACACTGCCTGTCACACTGACACTAAATGCAGTGATTAAATCACTGCATTCAGTGACACTGTGACAGGGGGGTGGGGGGGGGGGGCGATCACAAGGGGTTAATATGCCTATGTGAGTGTGTGTCAGTGTTGTGTTGGTGCACACTTACTTGTGATGTCTTCTCTCATCAGCAGCGCTGGGAAACAGCGCTGCGATGAGAGAATACATCATTTCCTCCTTCCTGTGTAAACACAGGAGGAGGAAGTGACAGGCTGGGAGCGCGCTCCCATTGGCTGGGAGCGATCGCGGGGGGGGGGCGGATATCACGGACATCCGCCCGCAGATCCCGGATCGCTCCCAGAGGTAGGGGGACCCCCGCACGCCGCGGAGGGGGTCCCGATGGGACCCCCGAACCGCACTCAGGCGGGGACGTAAATTTACGCCCTTGTGCCTGTACGTGCCATTCTGTGGCCGTATATGTGCGTGCGGGGGTCCTTAAGTGGTTAAAAGCACAGAAAAGTTCACAAAGACATCAGTAGCCCAGGCAGGGGGTTCCACCATTACTGTATCTCTTTGCACTTCTGAGCGAGACGTGGAACACCACCCCCAGGGATCAGCTGACTTGCACACGCTGTTTACATCTATTGCCAGGCCAGGCACTACAACATGTGAGT
Organism: Rana kukunoris; assembly: GCA_029574335.1. NCBI lineage: Eukaryota > Metazoa > Chordata > Amphibia > Anura > Ranidae > Rana > Rana kukunoris. Next base: position 334,862,375 of record CM056051.1, on the reverse strand, counting down.
GTAACTGCCATTATTGCTGCTGTTTTTACTTTAATATTTAAAAATGACTACACTATGAGACTTTTATCCGTGTCTCCCGAGGAGTAATTTTTTACATATTAGTGAAATAGATATTATACTAAAGACTCTGATTAATTAATTAATTAATCTCCTGACTATCTCAGGGAAGCTGGCATTGTCTTACTGCAATAAAGAAAAGACCAGGATGGCTCTCAGTAGAGGGGAAAAAAGAAAATGAATAGCTGGAGCACAGCCAGCTTCTGTTTTATTAAACACAAAATCTTCTTATTGGTTGACATGATACAGATACACACCCTCACATGATAAAAACACACCCAGTTCCCTCCCTCATCCACGTCCCCCTAAGAGCACATGTCTTGTTCCTTTGTTTAAGTTCTTCTAAGGGGTTTCCCACACAAAACCTTATTCAGTTTCAAAAGGGGTCTGACGTATAACATGGAGCAATCCAAGATGCAATGGGAGGTTCATGTTTAGAAAAAATGTCCTTGTTTTAAATCAGTCCTTCAAATATTGAACAGTCCAGCATAGCTTCTCTTGCTTGCAGACAGGAAGTTGGGGGGAAGGGAAGCTTTTCTCTTGGAAAGTCCATCTGTATGCGCACACAAAAACTTCAGGCGGCGTACACACGTACGAGAACCTCGACGGGCGGAACACATCGTTCCGCCCGTCGAGGCTCTCGGCCGGCCATCGAAATCGGCGACCCGCCCGTCGGGAATGGCAACCAGCCATTCATCCAGGCGGGCCATCGAGCAAATAGAGAGCCTGCTCTCTATTCGCTCGACGGGATTCTCGACGGGCGGGGCGAGCCAGGAGCGTACACACGGCCGAGGTTCTCGCTGGAATGTAGCTCCCAGCGAGGTTCTCGCTGGTTTCTTTTTTTTGTTTACAAAAATTTATTGAAAATAATGTAAGCATACAGAGTCATTGCAGTCAAAAACATAGTTCAAAAAAAAAGTCAGAGTATTGTAAGAAAACAGGTCAAACATAGCAATATGAGTAAATACACAGGTATGTTATTTAAGAATGAGGTAACAATAAGTGAGTATGCAATTGTATACATGAAGGAGAGGGTTAATAAAACCTTTCTGTAAGGAGGAGGGAAAGATGGAAGGAGTGACACTATGCCTGCTGGGCAACATACCAGTAAGACCATTTAGTGTTATAGATATGCATTGTATCATTCAGAGTATGGAATATTCTTTCAGAAAGTTTGAGCATTTCCATTCTATCAAGGACCTGAGACCAAGGTAGATTGTCTGTTTTCCAATTAAAAGCTATCATCCACTGGATAGAGCTGCAAAGGGAGTGGAATAGCCTAGAGCATGGGGCAGGGATTACAGGGACCTTGGAATAAAGGACGCATATTTGGGGGGAGATGGAGATTCTTTGGCCAGAAGAACTCTCAAATCTGGAGATAGCTGTGTCCCAAATCCGCCCTAGCATGGGGCAGCTCCAGAATGTGTGCAACAGAGTGCCCTCAGCTTGGCAGCCCCTGAAACAGTTGGGTGAAATCGAGGGGTAAAAAACACTTAATTTGGAGGGGGTGAGATACCACCTGGAAAAAATCTTCAAGGGGGTCTCTCTAAATGAGATAGCTCTGTTACATTTACGTAAATTTTCAGCCATACTGTACCATGTTTCTAAAGAGACCTCACACTCCAATTCTCTTTCCCATTGTAACATTGTGTTAGATTTTTCTTGGAGAGTTACGTTGTTAAAACAGTGGTATAAACTGGAGACAATACCTCTGTCTCTGGATGCCACCATGCAGATCCTCTCAAAGGGTGTATTCGTAGAGGGTGTGGATAGTGAGAAATATGTGTCAAAGTAAGATTTGATCATATGATAGTGTTCTATTTCCGCACTGGGAAGATTATATTCTTTTTGTATTGAATCGAAGGATCTAAAGACCCATTTAGATTGTAGGGAACGTAGTGTGGTAAGGCCTTTGTCAATCCAGGGTGAGAATAACGATCTATTAGTATAAGCTAAATTAAACCTAGGGTCACCTAGGAAGGAAGTCAGAGGGGAAATTGGGGAGGAAAGAGAGTGTGTGTCCTTAATTTTTAGCCAGAGTTGGAATAAGTGGGCCACTATGATGTTGTGTTTTAGAAGGTGGCGATAGAGAACATAATTGGACCATGGAATACCTTGAAGGTGAAATGGTTGTACTGATGTAGATTCAAAGTTCTTCCATGGTATGTTTTGGGAGGGGGAGAACCACTGTGATAGTTGTGAGAGTCTCGCAGCTAGAAAATAGTACCACAGGTTAGGGAGGCCCAGGCCACCTTTGGATTGTGGCCTATGCATCAGGGCATAGCTGTATCTGGGTTTTTTGTTTGCCCATATAAATTTGTTGATTATTCTCTGCAGGTGGTCCAGTTTAGATTTGGATATATTGATGGGTAGGGTGCGGAAGTAATAAAGTAATTTAGGTATGATGTTCATTTTGATGGCGCATAATCTACCCAAAAAGGAAATGTGGTATGATGACCAAGTATCTAGGAGGGAGCTAATGTGAGCTATTAGGGGGGGGGGGGGGGGTAGTTAGCTTTAAATAGGAGTTTATGTGAGGAAGTAATATTAACCCCTAGATATTTAAAAGATAGGGGACACCACACAAATGGAAAGTTAGCCTGTAGGAGGAGTTGTAAGTTATGGTCGAGATTTAAAGGGAGGGCAGAACATTTATTGGGGTTAACTTTGAGGCCCGAGATATCCTGGAAGGTGTTGAGTACGGTCAGAAGGACAGGAATGGACAGGAGGGGGTCGGTGAGAAAGACGAGGGCGTCATCAGCGTATAAGCTGATCTTAAAGTCGTGTTGACCTTTAGAGTAACCCCTGATGTCTGGATTGGATCTTATGGCTTGAGCTAAGGGCTCAATAGCCAAGGCGAACAGTAGTGGGGAAAGAGGACATCCCTGTCTTGTTCCGCGACCCAGTGGGAAAAATTCTGAATTACTGCCAGGGATTTTGATGAGGGGAGTGATAGAGCGCATTAAAACCTTGGAGGAAATTGCCCGAGATTCCATATCTGGGGAGAAGATTGTTCATATACGACCAACTAACACTGTCGAATGCCTTATGTATGTCTAGGCTTAAAAGACAGGCCTGTCTGGCGTGTAAGTTGGCGTCCTGAACAATGTTGGTGACTAACCTAATGTTGTCGCTAATTTGTCTGCCCGGAATAAAGCCAGTTTGGTCTGCCTGTATCAGAGGGGAGATAACATTCGCAAGTCTATCTGCAAGAACTCTACCGAAGATTTTCAGGTCATTATTTAGTACTGAGATAGGTCGGTAATTTTAGGGGAGTGTATGGTCCTTATTGGGTTTGGGGATCAGTGAGAGATTCGCTAACAACATTTCCTCTGGAAAATAGTTACCCTCTAAAACATGATTAAACAGAGTTTTCAGGTAGGGTGTCAAAAGAGGGGCAATTTTTTTGTAATAGGAGGATGTAAAGCCATCTGGGCCGGGGGCTGTGGACGACTTCAGGGACTTGATAATTTGGGATATTTCCTCATCAGAGCATGGTTTGTTTAGGGAGTCTATTTGTTCATGGTTTAGGGTAGGGAGTTGCAAGGTGTCTAGCCATGATCTAGAGGAGGCGTTGGGTTGATTAAGGGGAGGAGACAAAAGTTCTTTGTAAAAGGAGGTGAAGGTCTTTAAGACTTCTTGTGGGTGTGTAGTTAGGTTACCGCTGTTATCTCTAAGTTTGTAGACGTGTGTGGGTTTAGTGTCCTGGTTCAGCTTCCTGGCAAACATACTTGAAGCAGAATTACCGTGGAGAAGAAATTTGGCTTTGGAAAACCTAAGGGATTTCTCAGAGTTGGATGATAATATGAGGTCTAGAGCCCTACGTTTAGTCTGTATCTGATCCGTAATTTCGCGTGTGGGGGAATGTCTTAATTCGTGTTATAGTTTATTTAATTCGTTGGTAAGGTTCTTGATATTAGATAACCTCTCTCGGTTCTTAGTGGCTGCTAGATTAATGATATGACCACGAAGAACAGCTTTGTGGGCAACCCAGAGAGAGGTGGGGGGGGGGGGGGGTTTCTGCAATGTTATTTTCCGCAAAATAATTTTCAACATGAGTGGAAATTGTGTTTATATTAGCTGGATCAGTTAGAAGGCAATCGTTAAGACGCCAATTATAAGGGGAGGGGGAGAGGCCTACATATGAAGTGTCAAATGATGTGATGTCATGGTCTGACCAGGGGCATGGGTGAATATGTGCATGGGAGGAGTTGGCTAATAATATTGGGGTACAGAATATGTAGTCCAGTCTAGCGTAACAGTCATGTGGGTGGGAGTAATGGGTGTAGCCCTTGATGCCTGTGTTGTGTGCTCTCCATGTATCCAGCAGCTGGAGTTTATTTATGCAGCGATTGATAGTCTTGGAGAAGGCTTTGGATGAAGTGGAGATTCTGCTCCGGTCAAGGGTCGGGTGAGCTGTTTAGTTAAAATCTCCACCAATTACAATGTGAGAGGAGTGGTATTTGTCAAGGGTGTCAAAAAAGTTTAAAAAGAAAGTGGACTGAGATTCATTTGGGGCGTATACAGAGGCAATAGTGATTGTGCGGTTGTTAATGGTCCCTTTAAGGATAATAAATCTACTGTCTGGGTCTTTGTATACATTTTGAATATCAAATATTTTAGAATTGCGGATGAAGATCGCAACACCTCTAGTTTTGTTTGAGAAGGTAGTGAAATAAAATTGATTATAAGATTTGTCAAAATATTTGGGGTGGTTTGGGGAGGCAAAATGTGTTTCCTGAAGCAAGATAATGTCTGCCCCTAGCCTTTTATAATGTTGGAACGCCTTTCTGCGCTTGTGAGGGGAGTTTAAGCCTTGCGTGTTATGTGAAATTATTTTAAGGACCATTAAAAAGGGGTATTGGGGGGAAGCACACCTGAAAAATATATGTTACCACAAAGTACCCATCATTTTTGGGGAGTTGGAAGTACAGACTAAACTCACGATCAACCACCAAAATAGTGATGATCGGCAGTGCAGTCTGGAGAGCAAAACAGAGATGGGCACAAATAATACATTTGCTATACTTAAGACTTGAATCAGATGTATAACAGGACCTGTGAAAAAGCATAACTGACAAGATGACATATAAACTGTGACTCTTAAGGAATGAAAACATCACAATGTAGGCCAATAGGGCCAACAACACCATTAGATTTGGGATGAAAGATTGTAATAAATCAAAAAGGACAGGAAAATTCCTGTCAGTTGAACAAAAAACAGTAAACCATGGGACATGAAATCCCGTTCTTGCAACATGGGTAGGTCGTGCGCCGCCAGCCGGCGAATTCGCGACCAAATCCATGCGCAAGAGTGGGGTCAATCTAGCTGCGGTGGATGCTCCAGGCATTTTGAGAAAATAAAACAGCCTAGGGAAATGGAGAGGAACAATATAACAAAGGAAGGAACAAGGGGTGGAGCAGAGAACTTGGTGGGGGTAAAACAATTCAGGAGCAACACATAATATGTGACCAGGTGTAAAACTGAATATCACAGAGTCAACATCTCACTCTATCCCATATTTAAATACACCCCCCAGATCTACCCGTCTCAAATACGAGGGGGGGCAGAGGGGGGTGTCATAAGCTCCGGGTAGAGCCAACACGGGAGGTGAGGGCAGAGGTAATGACATCATGATGTGGGCACCAGTCATTAATGATGAGGAGAGGCCAGTCCCTGGAAATGAAAAGCATCAAAAGGTGTGAGGACCTACCAAGTCCAGAATGTGCGGGTTTAGCACTGGAGGTTCTTTCCAAGCACAGAAAGAGCTGTCTTGATCTTGATTGTAGGTATACGGTGAGGGTCAAGACCAGGGGGGGTCATCTAGAGGAAGGTGTACATCATCTTAGGGGCTAGACGGTAAAAGAATAGCATTTGGTACACAATATTAGTATGATAACTATAGTGAAGCAATCTGGAGAGCTTGCTTGGAATCTTGAATGAGTAAATTCAGAGAGGTAGTTTAAGGTTATTTTCAAGCTTGGATCGCCATCTAGTGGAGAATCAAAAAAGTGATCCGGAGATAAACTGAGTAAAAAAGGAGAGAGCAGGAATTCAGAGATGCAGTGTAGAGTCTAGGAGTGTGGATTTTGAAAGGAGTGAATCAATCTTCTCTGATCCCTCTGGTTTCGTGTGGTAGAGGGGGTAGACCAAATTGGAGAGGGTCTAGGTGTGTTGGGAGGGTGGATATGTGGTTTTTGGGCTATTAGCCCCAGTTTAACCAGCAGTTCTTTCCCTTCAATAACATTATACACAGTGTATGTTGATCCGTTGTGAGGGATAGTGAGTTTAAAGGGGAATCCCCATCGATATTTAATTCTGGCAGCTTGCAGCACACTGGTGACTTCCTTCATCCTACGTCTCCTCTCAAGAGTGGCGGGAGATATATCTGGGTATATCTGTACTCTTTTGCCTTCCATAGTAAGGTTGGGGGTATTTCTAGAAGCGCGCATGATGTCTTCTTTTATTAGAAAGTCCCTCATACACATGATAATGTCCCTGGGAGGGTTATCAGGAGGGGGCTTGGGACGGAGCGCTCTGTGAATTCTATCGCAGGTGAAGGCAGTTGGGGGTTTGTCTGGGAGGAGATTGTGGAAGAATTTTGCGACTGCAGGCATGAGGTCTGTGACTGTTTCAGGGACCCCGCGAAGTCTAATATTATGTCTGCGATTTCTGTTGTCGAAGTCCTCCACTTGTGCTTGCATAAAAGCAAAATTGTCAGCCAAATTTTCATAATCCTTTCTCAAGTCATTATGAGCTAATGAGAGCTCATCATGTTTAGTCTCTAATAAATCTGTGCGGCTGCCTATGCTGGCTATCTCCTGAGAGAGGGCTGCTGTGGAGCTGTGAATCTCCCTCTCAATCTTATCCACTAGTTTATTAAAGATAGTGGTCAAACTGGCATCCAGATCTGCTTTAGATAATCGGGATCCGTACTCACTGTTTTGCTGGCTTGTGTGTGAGAGAGGATGGACTGGGGCAAAGTCCATGCAGGGATGAGGCTCCACGCTTTGGCCGGCGCCATCTTGGGATCCCATGCTGTGTCTCTGCTCCATATCAATGAGGAAGTTTGTTAGGCAGTGTGTAGTGTGCCGATTCTTCCTCTTCTTGCTCCCCGGCATGCACAAAGTGTTCCCACAGGGTTGTTGTGAGAAATCGCCACTGAAAGTGCGGTGTAGCCCTGGGTGTTAAGCCTGGAAGGTCCGGGACCGACGGAGCTCGTCTCAGGCGAGTCTTCCCAGCATCGCGCCGCGCATGTGCCCGTTCTCGCTGGTTTCTAGCGAGAACATCGGTCGTGTGTACGCCGCCTTCGAGTTCTTCACAGTGGGGGGCATAGGAGATGAAAATGGAGTGACTTTAAGATACAGTCCCTTTTCTACTCAAATTCCAGCAAGTAACATCTTTTATAGTAACATCATCAAGGAGAATAAAGCACTATTGTGGTTCATAATCTCACACATGCATAAATGTATATATATAAAAAAAGATATATAAAAAAGATTATATAAAAGAATATAAAAACTTAAAGGAATATAATGGGGAAACACAGTGGTTCTAATAAAAAATTAGCTTCAACTTATCAAATCTAGTATTTTAAAATAATTCCACCACACTAGCCCCTTCTCGAGTGGCCATTGGATCTATGCTATTAGCGGAACCAATCTGGTGTTCCCAAAGCGTTTTTTGACCTTCCTGTAAAAAGGGGTCAAACGGCTCTGAGTGGCCATCTTCATACTGAGCACTCAAGGTGGAAGATCTAGAAGTTTTATCTGAGAGAATTCAGTTTTAATGTTGGGATTTATTCACTTATGGACTTTGTTTGCTTATTTTTTCATTTATGTGCACATTTAAGTTTGATGCAGTTGTAGCGCCTGTGTACTTCTCAGTCCAGGTGCTTTTCTAAATTTAAGGGATGATCAGAGTGTAAGAGACTCTGATCGTAATTCTGGTCATTTGTTAGGGTCTCTGTCTCAGCCTGGCTGTGCTGTGGGCTCATTCTGTCGTGCCTGGGGTGTAATCCCACCCCAGGGCGATGGGTGGCAGCAGTGGAGTCAGGACTTGGGTGCTTTTCCCAGCAGCCAATCGGTAGGCTTGGGCCTCGCTGGGCATGCTGGGAGAGGGTACTTATGAGGCAGACGCCATCTTAGGTGGTTCTTTCTGGAGTGTGGCACCCATCTTTAGGGTGACCACATCACCGAGCCCCGAGCGTTATGGCCTACCTGGCCGGGGAGTGGGTGCTATGCGGTGTTCCTGGTTCCTGGGCCGTTTGGGCCTGGGACATCCAAACAGGACGGGGACTCAGTGATCGACTGAGTTCCCATATTGAAGATCCCAAGCGAGTTTAGCGGTTCGGTGGGGAGTCCAGTTGAGGAGCGCCATTGAGAGGCTGGCGGTCCAACAGTATTGAGACGAACCATCGGGGATCAAGGTACTGGACACTGAGGGATTGATTCCTCTCTGTCGGTACCTGGGCAACGTTGAAGGAAGGTTCAGGCAACACTTTACTCGGGAGGAGTTCCTCCAATTCTATACTCAGGGAAGGCCGGTGGCAGAGGCGCTTTCCTGACGGTCATTTAGAAGAGTCTGTGGCAGAGACATCCTTCTCAAGTTCCGAGTGATACTCTGGCTGCCAGGTCGATGAGAGAGACCTGTCCAGGTACGCTATACCCACTCAGGCTGGAGTGGGGAAAGAAATCTGATTGTTGTCGAAGACAGGACTGTTTCCATATCCAAGGCCTGAATCTGCTGTTCTCCTTCCAACCTTTGTCTATCCTTCCCATCACATGTTAACTGTTTTTACCCAGCTGGGTAATAATGAGCAGACATAAAGAGACTTCCTATTTGCGCACATTCCTTTACTGCTATTGCATTCATCGTTCACCCTAGACACTTTGCCAGAGCCATGAGGTAACATGCCGTCCCAATTCTAACCAGCAGCTCCTTCGGGGGTAGTGCTACACAGTGTTTTTCTTTGTGCCAGTTTTTACGTGAACATGTATAGCGCCTTATTCTTTACTTTATAATTCTACACAGTTTAGTGATTTGTTCACTTTAAAGGCAGCTGTTGGTTTATATGTACTTATCCCCACAAGGTGCCATTTTTTTTTTGTATATATTTTTGCATTTCGTAGTACTGCTCCCTCTGCCCAAGGATACACAGGTGGACAAAATGGTTTAGCAGCAGGCATCCTGCACCAGTCACTTTCAACCACATCAGATTGTGATAATTCATGCTCCATCATTTGAGTTGTCTTGGACCCCGCCGACTCCAACACAGGGAGTGTTTGTAAGATTTCCTGGGACAACTCTGCAGCACTGCCTGTGGTTACCATGGGAGACACCAAACCATCATCATTGTCAGTAATACACTTTTCAACAGTGGCGGCTGGTGCTCAAAATTTTTGGGGAGGCACAAAGGAAAAAAAAATTGCAGTCTCCCTGTGCCCAAACACAGCCACTGTTCCTTGCCATCAAACGCAGCCACTGTGCCATTAATTTGCACCACTGTGCCATGCCATCAAACGCAGCCACTGTGCCATCAATTTGCACCACTGTGCCATGCCATCAAACGCAGCCACTGCGCCATCAATTTGCACCACTGTGCCATGCCATCAAACGCAGCCACTGTGCCATCAATTTGCACCACTGTGCCATGCCATCAAATGCAGCCACTGTGCCAGCAATTCGAACCACTGTGCCATGCCATTAAACGCAGTCACTGTGCCATGCCATCAAATGCAGTCACTGTGCCATCAATTTGCACCACTGTGCCGTGCCATTAAACACAGTCACTGTGCCATCAATTGTCACCACTGTGCCATGCCATTAAACGCAGCCACTGTGCCATCAATTGTCACCACTGTGCCCTTTAATTGTCGCCGCTGTGCCAATGGTCGCCACTGTGCCAATTGTCCCCACTGTGCCCTGTAAATTGGTCCCCCCCCCCCGCCCGGCACTTACCTTTACTGGAGTCAGGCATCCACATCCCACAATGTTTTCTCCCGCCATTGATGACTGACAGGCGTCTCAGCCAATCAGGTTACCGGTAGCCAGAACCGGCCAACCTGATTGGCTGAGACGCCTGTCATCTTATCCAAGGGGTGTACAGTCTGTGCGCTCCGAGAATAAGCTTCCGGGAAACGAGGGCTGTACTGGGAAAGCCTATCAGAGCTGATAGACATTTCCGTACAGCCAACCAGCTGGCGTTATTCAGATGGCCGGACATGAGCGCCGACCATCTGAATAACAGCGGCAGCGGCGATAATAACATAGATTCGTGCAATGCATGAATCTATGTTATTAGACTCAGTGGCGGTGAGAGCCAGAGGGGGCGGCGCTCCATCGCCCTCTATGGACGAACCGCCACTGCTTTTCAACATCATCATTATCCACATTCCTGCCTTATATACGCTGCGTTGGCACATTAGCATTTTGAGATTGTAGAATACTTAGCACATCACTTTTCATCTCATGTGAAATACACTTGTCAGTAAAGATGAGCTCCAGCGTGTTCGCATGGTACACTTGCAGAGCCCGATAAGAAGTCTGCACGGCACTGCGCTAATCAAAGCCAGGGAGACATTTCGCGATCTCTGCAGCTGAGCATCGGGACAATGTCTCCCTGGCTGTGATTAGCGCAGCGCCATGCAGACTTCCTGGCGGGCTCTGCACATGTACCATGCAAACACGCTGGAGCTCATCCATACTTGTCAGTAGGGTGGCGGGTACACAGTTGTCCTGGGAAACCCTAAGCTCAGACACCATGAGCTCCTGGCGTACTCCAGGTACAGTTGCCAGGGGCAATGGCACACATTTCTTAGTGGTCACCACCCGACATTTCTGCATGCAAAATCAAATTTTTACCATAAGCATTTTTAATCGCATTAGCGAGCAACACATTATTATAATTTTTACCACTTGTCTTTCTGCTACATAGTACACTGCCTGAAGATAAGTTCTTACCAGTCCTCACGCTTGCTCCAGGTTCAACTTCAAATTGTGCTTTGCTACTACACAGGGTATTAATTTGCAGCAAGTCTCTGAAAGCAGATATTCTCACTGGCCTTATTCCCACTTCACAGGGAATAGTCCCATAACCAGTTTCTCTCACATTTGTAACAGCAACAATCTTACCATTCCATTTGAAAATACATGGGATAGTGGCCCAAATCTTTCTTTCTCTTACTATTCCATTTGGCAGGTGTTGAAAGCTTCAATTGAGGGTGTTGTCCCTTCTTTTCTGTGCTCTTACAAGTTAATGCCCCCACATAGACACAGGGCAACATTGCATCCTTCTTGGCTTTTCCAACATCCCGTGCAGGCCAAACAGGTTTCCTGTTGCCAGGGGTAACAGCAGACCCACACACCTGGTCACATCTCTTGCAGGATACAGTGCCCTTTTCTCTAGACTGACCACTTCACACAAGCAGTCATAAGACGAAAGCACTGGTTTATTGTGCTCTCTGTCACCCCCTGTAGGCTGAACAAAGCTGCACTGAGGGAAGGGGGTCCACACTGAGAGAGGTCTACACTATGGGAGGGGGGTCTGCACTTAGTAAAGGAGGGTCTGTACTTCAGGAGGGGGTCTGTACTGAGGGCGGACTATAGTGGGCGGAGGGAGAGTGACACCATGTTTTTCCACACCGGGTGATACCATCATTAGTGACGCCACTGGTAAATGGGGACACCTGATGTAAGGAGGTACTCTACTGGGGACACCTGGTGTAAGGAGGGACTCCGCTGGGGACACACGATGTAAAGAGGGACTCCACTTTGGAAACCTGATGTAAGAAGGGACTCTGCTGGGGACAACACCTGATGTAAGGGCAGACTCTGCTGAGGACATCTGGTGTAAGGAGGGACTCTGCTGGGGACACCTGATGTAAAGAGGGACTCTGCTGGGGACACCCGATGTAAAGGGGGAACTGTTAGACATAAGCTTTTGGAGCTAAACAAATTACAGGCAGACAGTCTGTAGGTCGTGGAAACAGGAACTGAACTTTATTATTACTTCTTGTACATAGACAAAACATGAACTAGCAAACGTAACACTGCCATCTAGTGATCATATAATGTAATAGGCACACAGTAATTACATTTAGTAGATGTTGCTCATATAATACAAACCTTGTATGCTAACACCCCCACTCAACAACTACTATCTATGTCAATCCCATTTCTGATCTAAGATCAACAAATCTGTTTCTAGCTAGTGGTTTTGTCAAAACATCAGCAATCATTTTTTCCGTTTCACAATACACAAATTCAATCACTTTCTGATCAACTAAGTCATGAATGTAATGATGTCTGACATCGATGTGCTTGGTTCTTCCATTAATCTTCTCACTTGTTGCAAGCTTAATGCAACCCTGATTATCCTCAAATAAGACGGTAGGTTCTGATGTTGCTTCTCCAAGATCCTTGAGTAATTGTTGTAACCACACAACTTCTTGACTGGCATAAGCTGCAGATATGTATTCAGCTTCTGTAGAGGACAATGCCACTGACATCTGTTTCTTACTGGACCATGATATAGGACTGTCTCCCAATTTTAATAAGTAACCACTTGTGGATTTGCGTGTGCTGTGATCACCTGCCCAATCGGAGTCCACATATCCCACGAGGTTTAAATCACCACTTGCTGACAGTTTCAAATTTAAGTCTTTTGTCTGTTTCAGATATCTCATAACTCTTTTGATCGCATTCCAATCTCTTAGACGTGGTTTATCAACTCGCCTGCAAAGAAGAGACATGCTGGCTGCACTGTCTGGACGTGTAGTGGTTGCAATGTAGAGAAGTGCCCCCACTGCTTGTCTGTATTGTTCATTGGATGTGAGAAGATCATCTTCTCCTTCTAACTTTGGATAGGCTGTGTCCATAGGTGTGCTTGCTCCTTTCGCCTCTGTCATGTTGAATTGCTGAAGAATAGATTCAATTTTTGTGCTCTGATTCAACAGGAAACTTCCATCTTTCTCACTCTGGATGTCAATTCCAAGATAATATGTCACTTCACCTAGGTCTTTAGTTTCAAAGTGCTTGTTGAGTACTCCTGTTAACTTTGCAATTTCATTGTTATTTTTGTGAGCAATGATCAGGTCATCAACATAAATTAGCAGATACATCCACTCAGTGTCTACTTGTTTAGCGTATAGGCATGGATCAGCTTTGCTTCTTGTAAATCCTTCATTTAGTAGAACTTGATTAATCTTCAGGTTCCATGCTCGAGCTGATTGTTTAAGGCCATAAAGAGATTTATTCAACTTGCAGACAAGATGCTCTTGTCCCTTTTTCAAATATCCTTCTGGCTGTGACATGTAAATTTCTTCTTCAATATCGCCATTAAGAAAAGCCGTCTTAATATCGTGATGTTTCACAATCATTGTACGCATGGCAGCCACTGTCATTAGTGTTCTGAAAGTACTTTGTTTAGCAACTGGAGCAAAAGTAGCATCATAGTCCTCACCGAACTTCTGTGAGTAACCTTTAGCAACCAGCCTTGCCTTGTACCGACAGACTTTCCCTTCAGAGTTACATTTGGTTTTAAAAACCCATTTACATCCTATGGCATGTTTACCTTGAGGTAGCTCTGAAAGTGTCCATGTCTGGAGATCTTCGAGTGATGTAATTTCTTCATCAGCGGCTTTGTTCCATACTTGTTTCTCATGCATTGGCAGTTTCTGCATCTCTTTCCATGAACCTGGTTCAGTTTGAACAGCTCTGCGAGCTATGTAAGATAAACGTTCAGCTGGAACACCTTTATTGATTCTGGTTGATTTTCTGACTAAAGGTATTTCTGGTTCAGATTCAGGTTTTGATTCTTCTGCAGTAATTTCTATTTCTGTATCACTTTCCTTATTTTCTTGAGTGACTGATGTTGATTCTTTCTCAGTTTGAATAGTTTGTGTCTGTTGTTCAAACTTTGAGCACATAGAAGTTTCATCAATAATCACACTTCTGCTGACTGTTACCTTGTTCGTGTCTTGATGTAAAATCCTGTATCCTTTTTGAGATTCACTGTACCCCACAAGTACACCTTCTTTTGCACATGCATCCCATTTTGTACGTTTTTCTTTTGGAATGTGTACATAGGCTTTACTTCCAAAAATGTTGATGTGTCTTAAATCTGGTTTCCTTTTGTTCCATAGTTCATATGGAGTTTTTGTTGTTGCTTTTCCCGGCAAACGATTTTGAAGATAACATGCAGTTGTGATAGCTTCTCCCCAGAATGTAGTTGGCATATCAGCATCAAATAGCATGCTCCTCCCACTTTCACACAGTGTGCGGTTCATTCTTTCTGCAACTCCATTTTGCTCCGGGTTATATGGAACTGTTGTCTGGAACATAATTCCATGCTTCCTGAGAATGGCTTGTGTTTTACCACTTGTATATTCTGAGCCATTGTCTGTTCGCAGTACTCTGGGCATTCTGCCAAAAATATTATTTACTTGAGCGAGATATCCTTCTAATTTCTCTGGCACTTCATCCTTATTGTGAAGTAGAAATACTGTGGTATATCTGGAGTATTCATCAATGAAGGTCAGGAAGTACTTTTTCTTTCCTGGAGTCATAGTTTTCATTGGACCACAAAGATCTGAATGTATTAAGTCCAGAGGTTTTTGAACTTTGCTGTTAGTCTGCTTAGGAAAAGGTGTCCTTGCCATTTTTCCTTTAATACAGCTGGTACAAATCATTGTGTGATCACATGGATTAATCTTAATACCACTTGCATAGTTATTCTCAACTATTTTCTTTATTGTATCAGAATTTCTGTGTCCCAATCGTCTGTGCCAAGTGTGGATGCAGTTTGAATGTTTATCCTCTTTGGCTATTTTAACCATTTCACTGCAGTTCAACTGATATAGTTCATCTATGATTTTAGCCTTTGCAAGCAAGCAATCCCCTTTTGTTATGATACAACTGTCACCCTGAAATGTGACTACATTGCCTTGGTTAGTGAGTTTCTTTACTGACAAAAGGTTGCTTTTAAGATCTGGCACATACAGAACATTCCTCATATGGATCTTTTTAGTGATATCTGGAGAGATAGGACAGTATAGAAAGCCATCTCCTATTCCCACTGATTTCATGAGTTGTCCATTAGCTGTAGTTATCCCTTCTGTTTTGCTTTCATCAAGCTGAGCGAAGAAACTTCGGTTATTTGTCATGTGACTTGTAGCGCCTGAGTCCACACACCATGCTTGCACAGTGGTGACACAATTTTTGGATCCGAATGCATACTCCTTTGTTTCTATGACATTCTTAGCTTGTTGGAATGCACTTTGTTTTTGCATTCTAGCTTTCCAGATTCTACAATCTGCTTTTAGATGTCCTGGTTTCTTGCACACAAAGCATTCCCGCTTTTCTAGCTGCACGTTACTGTGTTTATTTTTGTATCTTGTCTTTAAAGCCGTCTCTGAACACACACTCACAGTACTAATGCTTTCAGTTTTGCGCTTGTATTCATCCACAAGCTTGCCTTTAACATATTCCAGTGTCAGATCATCATCTGGACGTGCATCTAGTGCTGTGACAAGTGTCTCATAACTTTCAGGAAGTCCACTTAATAATAGCGCTGCAACATGAAAATCTTTCATCTCTTCTCCAATCCCTCGCAGTCTCTCCACCATCTCTAAGGTATGTCTTATATAGTCCTGCATGTCCTGGTCTTTCTGTAGCTTAGTCTGATAGAGCTTTCTGATTAAATACAGTTTATTGCTGAGATTAACTCTTTCATGTGCTTTCTGTAACTCTTCCCACATGTCTTTAGCAGTTTGACAGTTACATATATGTATGATTTGATCATCATCTATGCACAGGGAGATTGTGCTTTGCGCCTTCTGATCTCTGTCTAACCACTCCTCTGTGGGCTGTGCAGGTCTTTGTTCATTTATGCATTTCCACGTACCTTCTCTTATAAGCAGCATTTTCATCTTGAATTTCCAAGATTGGTAGTTCTGATTTGTCAGATTTGCAAAGGAGAACTTTGCTGAGGGCATAGCAGCTGCCATTACTGCTGTTTGTCTTTCTGTTGCTGTCTTCTGCACTGAATTGCTCTAGCTCACTGTATCTGGCTATATCCAGGGGTGATCTGTATTATATCCTGGGCTTCTGTAACATGCTCTGGGCCCATAACCTGTTAGACATAAGCTTTTGGAGCTAAACAAATTACAGGCAGACAGTCTGTAGGTCGTGGAAACAGGAACTGAACTTTATTATTACTTCTTGTACATAGACAAAACATGAACTAGCAAACGTAACACTGCCATCTAGTGATCATATAATGTAATAGGCACACAGTAATTACATTTAGTAGATGTTGCTCATATAATACAAACCTTGTATGCTAACAGGAACTCCGCTTTGGACACCTGATGTAAGGTCAGACTCTGCTGGGGATGACACCTGATGTAAGAGCAGACTCTGCTGAGGACACCTGATGTAAGGGCAGACTCTGCTGAGGACACCTGGTGTAAGGAGGGACTCTGCTGGGGACACCTGATGTAAGGAGGGACTCTGCTGGGGATGACACCTGATGTAAGAGCAGACCTGGCTAAGGACAGCTGATGTAAGGAGGGACTCTGCTGGGGACAGCTGATGTAAGGAGGGACTCTGCTGTGGACACCTGGTGTAAGGAGGGACTATGCTGGGGTCAACTGATGAGGGGAGGGACTCTGTGGGAGACAGCTGATAAGGGAAAAAAATTATTTTTTGCCTTTAGTTATAGTTTGAGCATATTTTATGACCCTACCCACCCAGTAAGAAATTCTAAATACATTTATTTTAAAACCCAGCATTTATTAAACATAAAAATATGTTTTTCCTGGCCTTCCATCCTCCACCTCATCAATGTCTTCTGGAAGGCCTGAGCCAACAGTTCTAATCGTGAGATCTCATGAAATGTATCTATTTTATTTATCCATATGTAGCGCCCTGCTACTTTCATAGCTGGTGCTGCCTTAAATTTAGAGGGTGGTCAGAGATGTAGTTGCCTCTGGCCGTGTTTTGCCAAATTTGGGCCTCTGTTCCATTGCTGTACTGTGAGTGACCACAATTGCTGTCTGGGGTGTTGATACCACCCCAGGTCAAGGGTGGCAGCAGTCGAGTCAGGGCGTGTTGGGTGTTTTTCCTCGGCAGCAATCAATGGGGGTTTATCGCCCCGCTCTGCATGCTGGGGGAGCAGACGTCATTGGTTCGCGGTCTTCGACCGCTGGTCTGTTGTCCCACCACCCGCTGCGTGTGGCCCTCATGGCCAGGGGCGGGTGTTCAAGTGTTCCTGCTTCCAGGACCACATTGGTCCGGGGCTGTGTTCTACTCAGTAGGCCGGGTAGTCAGACTGGGTCTACAATCACAGAGTGGTCCTGTGCTGTCTGTCCTGAGGGAGGAAGTCACCCGATGAAGAACCTGTCTAGGAGAGCACCTAGCACAAGGCTGGTATCTCAAGAGAGGCCTTGAACTTCTTCGAAGGACGCACAATTACTGAAAGGCTGAATGATGGCCGCCTGTCAGCTCTAAGTTCACAAGTTTATTCAAGAGAGATCCGGGTGCCTAATCCTGTGTTGAGAAGGATTCTGGACCGAATATATCTCCACCTTCGGGAAGGTCTGTGGCAGAGACTTTGCTAAAGTTTCCGTGTGACATCCTGGCTGCTAGGCTGGTGAGAGAGGCCTATGCAGGTGCAAAATACCCACTCTGGCTAGAGTGGCGACAAAAGTTTTATCGCTGGAAGCAGGATTGTTTCCGAACAAAGTTATACAGCTGAGCCGACTACCTATTACTAGGGATGAGCCGAACACCCCCGGGTTCGGTTCGTACAGGCCGTGGGTTCGCACGAACATTTCGAACCCCATTGAAGTCTATGGGAACCGAACGTTCGAATTCAAAAACGATCGTTTTAAAAACCAAAATTAAATTAAATGTTGGAAAACGTTGTTCAGAACCCGGGTCTTGCCCCAGGGAACATGTATCAATGGAATTTTTTTTTTTTTAAACGGACGTAGTCATTTTAATGATGCTTAAAGTGAAAAAAAAAATCCTTTAAATATCACACCTCCTGGGTATCTATAGTAGTGGCACGTGTTTAGAAATGTCCCTGCACAACACGAGAGGACTATAAAAAAAAAGTAATTTAATACTACTTGCGCAAGTTCTGTGTGGCAACATTATGTCGAATATTTTAGCGGTGGTGGGGGGCCATTATTGTTTTGTGAAAGAAATTTTTTAGGAAAAAGGGCACCCCTCAAACATACTGTAATTGGAGCGCAACAAGGTGCCATGTGCAAAGTATTGCATCAAAAATTGTTATTAGGCGCCCCTGTTAAACAGGGGCTGAAAAATTGTGCCTTGGGCACAACACAACACTTGCAACCCCTCCCAATAACTCCAATTGGAGCGCAACAAGGAGCCACGTGCAAAGTATTGCATCAAAAATTGTTATTAGGCGCCCCTGTTAAACAGGGGCAGAAAAATTGGGCCTTGGGCACAACACAACACTGCAACCCCTCCCAATAACTCCAATTGGAGCGCAACAAGGAGCCACGTGCAAAGTATTGCATCAAAAATTGTTATTAGGCACCCCTGTTAAACAAGGGCAGAAAAATTGTACCTTGGGCACAACACAAAACTGCAACCCCTCCCAATAACTCCAATTGGAGCGCAACAAGGAGCCACATGCAAATTATTGCATCAAAAATTTTTATTAGGCGCCCCTGTTAAACAGGGGCAGAAAATTTGGGCCTTGGGCACAACACAACACTGCAACCCCTCACAATAACTCCAATTGGAGCGCAACAAGGAGCCACGTGCAAATTATTGCATCAAAAATTGTTATTAGGCGCCCCTGTTAAACAGGGGCAGAAAAATTGGGCCTTGGGCACTGGTGGCGGAGCCCAGAAACACAACATTTCTTACTAGCTATCAGCAAGAAAAGTGAGGAGGAGAAGGATATTCCATCAGCAGCATAAGAGGATAGTCACTCAGCATCAGCATACGCAGTCTAAAAGGGATCCGACATTTCAACAAAAAGATATTATTCATTAATATCAGCATCAGGTGCTTGGTAGCTGGTGTTGATCCAAGCCTGATTCATTTTGATGAAGGTCAGACGATCAACAGAGCCGGTGGAGAGGCGCACCCTGTGATCAGTCACAAAGCCTCCAGCAGCACTGAATGTCCGTTCTGAAAGAACACTGGATGCAGGGCAAGCCAGTAGCTCAATTGCGTACTGGGCAAGCTCTGGCCAGTGATCCATCCTCAAGACCCAGTAAGCCAGAGGATTTTCAGTGGGGAAGGTGTCCAATTCGGATCTTGCCCCTAGGTATTCCCAGACCATGTAAACCAGACGCTGGCGATGGTTGCTGGAACCAGTCAGACCTTGGGGCTACGGACTAAAAAACTGCCTGAACGCATCGGTCAGACGAACACCTTCTCCACTGCCCTTTCTGTGACTCACCGAAGCCTCAGCAAGATGTTGTCCAGAGCCAGGTTTTGGTAATCCCCCCGGTTCTGGGAACGCATTGCACAGACCCTTCTGCAAGGCCTCCCGCAGAAGTTTCATCTTCTGCTCCCTCTGCGATGGCAACATAAGGTCCGCAACCTTACTCTTGTAACATGGATCAAGGAGAGTCGCCAGCCAGTAATGATCCCTCTCCTTAATAGCACGTACACAAGGATCCTTACGCAGGCTTTGCAGGATCAGGGAGGCCATGCAGCGTAAGTTTGCAGAGGCATTCGGGGCACAGTCCTCTGGGTCACTGAGGACGACAGGATCCACAGGCACCTCATCCCAGCCACGTAAAAGTCCACATGCTCCTTGGGACTGTAAATGATCCCTTGAAGACTGCTGCTGCTGAGTGCTAGGCTCCACCTCCATGCTGCTGATACAATCATCCTCCTTCTCCTCCTCCTCCTCTTCCTGTGTGCGAGGTGGGCAAGCAGGACCACTGTCTGGGTAAAGGGGGCCTTGAGAGGTAAGGAAGTCCTCCTCTTCCTCCCTCTGTTCTGCCTCTGCCTCAAGGGCCCTGTCCATTATTCCACGTAGCGTGTGCTCCAACATGTGAATAAGAGGGACAGTCTCACTGATGCATGCACTGTCACTGCTCACCATCCTCGTGGCCTTCTCAAATGGTGACAGGACAGTGCATGCATCCCTGATCAAGGCCCACTGGCGTGGGGAAAAAAAACCTAGCTCCCCTGACCCAGTTCTGCTGCCATATTGGCACAGGTACTCATTGATGGCCCGTTGCTGCGTGTGCCAACGTTGAGTTCCATCTGGTGGGCATGTCACAAATTAGGCGGTTCTTGGGCAGATTGTATTCCCTTTGGAGGTCAGTCAGCCGAGCAGTGGCATTATATGACCTCCGAAAATGCACACAGACTTTCCTAGCCTGCTTCAGGACATCCTGCAAGCCCGGGTACCTGCCCAAGAACCGCTGCACCACCAAATTGAGGACATGCGCAAAACAGGGCACGTGGGTGAGTTTTCCCTGTCGCAGGGCAGAGAGGAGGTTAGTGCCATTATTGCTGACCACCATTCCAGGCTTCAGCTGGCGTGGCATCAACCACCTCTCAGCCTGACCCTGCAGAGCTGACAAAACCTCTTCCCCAGTGTGGCTCCTGTCTCCCAAGCACACCAGCTCTATCACCGCATGGCATCTCTTGGCCTGCATTCCTGCGTATCCCCTCGTACGCCTACGGAGCATGGCTGGTTCGGAGAAAACATCACCACAGTAAGAGGCCACAGAGGAAGAAGAAGAGGAGGGGGTGGAGGAGAGAGGTGTGTCACAAGCAGTAGTAGTGTTTTAGAGGCGTGGTGGCGGAACAACCTCCAAAACTACTGGACCTTGCCCTGCGTCCTTTCCAGCTGCCAGCAGAGTCACCCAATGCACCGTAAAAGACAGGTAACGTGCCTATCCATGCCTGCTGGACCATGAGTCAGCGGTAATATGCACCTTACCACTGACCGCCCTGTCCAGCGAGGCATGGACATTGCCTTCCACATGCCGGTAGAGAGCCGGAATAGCCTTCCGTGAGAAAAAGTGGCGTTTTGGTACTTGCCACTGAGGTACTGCACATTGCACAAACTCACGGAAGGGGGCAGAATCTACCAACTGAAAAGGTAGCAGTTGAAGTGCTAGCAATTTCGCTAAGCTAACATTCAACTGCTGGGCATGTGGATGGCTGGGATTGTACTTCTTTCGGCGCTGCAGCAGCTGGGGCAGGGAAATTTGCCTGGTACTATCAGTAGATTGACCGCTACTACTAGCTTGTGACACACCTATTTCTACACCTTCACTGCAGGCTTCAGAGAGGACTGGGGGTCTACTGGGGTTGGAGGTCACAGAAGGGCAAGGGGGGGTACGCTTTTGTCTTTGGTGTGGGTCTTTCTGGTGTGCTTGCCAACGAGCTGCATGGCATATGTCTGGACAAGCATGTGGTACCCAGGCGGTTGATGTTTTGGCCACGCGAGATACGCTTGCGATATAAGTTGCAAATAGCAAAGGTACGATCTTGTGGACATGTTTCAAAAAAGGTCCACACCAAAGAACTTTTGCTGTACCGGTCAGACACAGCAGCGCCATGCACAAGCGCCGTAGATTTGCACTGTAATGCCATGGGTGTGACCTTAAGCTGACCCCTGGAGGGCATCCTGCCTCTTTGGAGATGTGCCTGTGCCTCGTCCTCCTCCTCCTCCTCCTCTCTCCTATCAGGCACCCAGGTAGAGTCAGTGACCTCATCATCCCCTCCCTCCTCATCACTGTCAAAAACCTGGCAGTATGCTCCAGCTGGGGGAACATCATCACTGCCAGATTGCTGTCCCTCTCGGCCACCCCCTCTTCCTGGGCTCACATCAATGCCTACCTCTATCAGTGTTCCGTCATTGGAGTCTTCAAAACGCTGCGCATCTTCCAGCAGCATGTACCTGTCATGGACATGGTCGACCACCAGGTGGCGCTAGCGGCACTACGGCGCGCACGGGGGTGCCAGGAGCGCGCATTCGCGGCACATCGGCGCGCACGGGCACGCGCAATCGCGGCAGCGGCGCGCTGGCACATGCTGACGCCATTTTAGCGCCAGTCCAGGCTATTTAATGGGGCTCATCCTACAGCCTCTTGCTGCCCGATCGTTAGCGTTCCTGTTGCCCACCTGAGACCCGTTACCTGTTGACTTCTGTTCCCGTGATCCCGGCTCGTCTCTGACCCTTCTGATCTCCGCCTGCCCTGACCTCTGGCCTGTCTGACGCTGCCTCTGCCTTACCCTTTTAACTGATTGCTGCCCGCCTGCTGCCGACTAGGCCTGGACTACGACTCCGCTGTTGTTCTATCCACGGACCTGATCCGTCTGCCTGTATCCGACCCGGCCTGCTTGACCCTGCCTGCATCCATACTGCAGTACACCTCCCTCCTGCCGACGGCTCCAGTCATCCGCACTAGCTCCTGTTACCTGTCAGCACCGGTACTACAGCACACCTTCCTCCTGCTAACTACACCAGCGATCTGCGCCCAGCACTACAGAACACCTCCCTCCTGCCGCCTGTTCTAGTCAGCTGCACCAAGCGCCTGAACCCAGTCTACCTGCTGAACCGGGTCACCTGTATCCAGCTCCCGCTGTCTACGGACCTGCTTTTCCAGCTCCTCTGACACCTTCCTGGGACTACAGGAGACCTCCGCAGTTCCTGCACAGCATCCCCGCCAGGCGCTAGTGCGACTCTGAACTCCAGCGCTTCCTGTCCACACTACCAGGGGTTCCGGAGTCAGAGGAGCAGAGCCACTCCCGCACGTCAGGCTCTGCTCGGTACCAGGTATGTGACAGTATCGGGCAGCCATGTCTGAGCCTGCGCAGGGAGTGGACCCTATGACAGAACTTTGTCACCATTTGGACGGCTTAACCCAAGCAGTCAGGGCCCTGCAGGAAGGCTATACCCGACTTGAGGACCGCGTCCAGGCCTTGTCCGTGCCATCCTCTTCTTCTGCTTCGGGCACTTCCACTGCGCCTTCAGTCATCATGCTGCCACCAGAGCCCAAAGTGCCCATGCCGGATTTTCGGGGGAACAAAGCAAGTATAGAGCCTTCCGGAATGCCTGTGAACTCTATTTTGCACTTCAGCCGCGGACTTTCTCATTAGAAGCCACCAAGGCTGGTTTTGTTATTTCTCTGCTATCTGGTGAACCGCAGGCATGGGCCCACCGTCTCTTGGAGCAAAAAGACTTATGCCTCGATCGACTGGAAACGTTCTTTCAGGCCATGTCCTTGCTGTATGAGGACCCCCACCAGGCCGCTACCGCAGAGGCCGCCTTGCATGCCAACCAGCAAGGTCACCGACCCGCGGAAGACTATGTATCCGAGTTTAGAAGGTGGAGTGCGGACACTAACTGGAATGACGCGGCTCTCTGTTACCAGTTCCGTTTGGGCCTCTCAGAGACACTTAAGGACGAGCTTGCTCGAGTGGGGGTCCCCGGAACTCTGAAAGACCTCATTAACCTGAATATTCAGATCGATTGGCGCTTAAGAGAGCGCAGGACTGAACGTGCCACGGGTCCGACCCGTCCGACATGGATGCTACCGCGGGCACCCACCTTTCCTAACCCGACTTCTCCGGCTCCGATTACCACCGATAGAGACATTCCAGAACCCATGCAGCTGGGCCTGATCCGCCCTTCCCTCACATCTGAGGAACGACTCCGTCACCGAATTAACAACCTGTGCCTCTACTGCGGAGAGTCCGGCCACTATGTGAGGACCTGCCCAGCAAAGTCCCGTAAGTCCACTTCCATGTCTTCTGTCCACACACCTGTTGTCCTCAACAATCCCACTCATCTGGCTGTTCCTGTCTTATTGCAGCTTCCAGGAGGGGCCATCCGGACCAGCGCCATACTTGATACCGGGGCGTGCAGCTGCTTTCTGGACTCTTCCTTTGCCATCCTACACCAAATTCCGTTGCGCCCAAGGGCCATTGGACTGTCTGTGCACCTGGCTGATGGGTCAGTTCTAAAATCTGGCCCAGTTACCCAAGAAACCTTGCCTATTGCCACCACTATCTCGGACATTCATCGAGAGTTTCTGTGCCTGGACGTTATTGAGTCTCTTTTATTCCCTATAATTCTGGGCATACCCTGGCTCCGGGCCCATAACCCTCAAATAAACTGGATTACCGGTGAAATCCGCTTCAGTTCTGCCTACTGCCAAGAGCACTGTCTGCAGGTAACCTCTTGTCCTCCTTCTTTGCTTTGCATGGACGCCAACATTGAGACCCACCAATCCGTTCCCGAAGTTTACCATGAATTTCTGGACGTCTTTAGCAAGAAAGGGGCTGACACCCTTCCTCCGCACCGGCCCTATGACTGCCCGATCGAGCTTCTTCCTGGGGCTGAAATCCCTTTCGGACGGATTTGTCCCTTGACAGAGCTGGAGCTGGAAAATTTGAAAACCTACCTCGACGACAACCTCAAGAAGGGGTTTATCCGCCCCTCCACCTCACCAGCAGGAGCAGGAATTTTCTTTGTCGAGAAGAAAGACCATACTCTCCGGCCCTGCGTGGATTACCGCGAACTTAACGAGGTGACGATCAAGAATCGGTATCCCCTTCCCTTGGTGCCGGAACTATTTCAGAGACTTGGAACAGCAGTCATCTTCACGAAACTTGACCTGCGGGGGGCCTACAACCTGGTGTGCATCTGGGACGGCGATGAGTGGAAAACTGCCTTCCGCACCCGCTTTGGCCACTTCGAGTATCTGGTAATGCCATTCGGGCTCTGTAACGCCCCGGCCACGTTTCAACACTTTGTGAATGACATCTTTAAAGACTACCTTGATCTGTTTGTTGTTGTGTATCTCGATGACATTCTCATCTTTTCCCCCTCTATCGACAGGCATCGGGAGCACGTTAACAACGTACTCAAGCGCCTCCGAATTCACGGACTATACGCCAAGCCTGAAAAATGTGAATTCGAATGCGAAAGCATACAATTTCTGGGACTTATTATTTCCGTAAACGGTATCGAGATGGACCCACAAAAGGTCACGGCAATCCTCGATTGGCCTGCTCCCACGGACAAGAAGGGTGTGCAACGGTTCATCGGGTTTGCAAACTTCTATAGGAAGTTCATAAAGGGATTCTCCAACATTATCTCTCCCATAACCAGCCTGACCAAACAAACGGTCCGTTTCCATTGGTCCCCTGAAGCCCAAGTAGCCTTCGAAACCCTAAAGAAGCTGTTCACATCGGCACCTGTCCTTAAACACCCTGACGCCAGTCTGCCCTACATCCTGGAGGTGGATGCCTCAGAGACGGCGGTGGGAGTCGTTCTCTCCCAGAGACAGGGGCCGAAGGCCCTTCTGCATCCGGTCGCTTTTTTTTCTCGTAAATTATCTGACGCTGAAAAGAACTATGATGTGGGGGACCGAGAACTTTTAGATATCAAGGCCGCACTGGAAGAATGGCGGTACCTATTGGAGGGTGCAGCTCATCCGATTCTGGTCTACACGGATCACAAGAACCTAGAATACTTGAAAATAGCTAAAAGACTAAAGCCACGGCAGGCCAGATGGGCGCTTTTCTTTACTAGGTTCACCTTCCACATAACGTACAGGCCGGGGTCTAAGAACACCAAACCCGATGCCCTTTCGCGGAGGTACTGCGATTCTGAAACCCCCGCCCCCCCGGACACTATTCTATCCACTGGGAATTTTCTGCTGCTACAAGACGACCTATTGGCTCGGATCAAGCAAGCCTCTGCAGGAATTTCCTCCCCTTCTGATACAAATTTGCAAGCTAGGGACGGTCTGTTGTGGCATGGGAACAAGATCTTTGTGCCAGAAGACTTGCGGGTCGTTGTCCTGAGCCTCTGCCATGATCACGCACTGGCTGGTCATTTTGGGGCACAGAAAACCTCGGAACTTCTTCAGCGCACGTTCTGGTGGCCCTAACTTGTGAAAGATTGTAGAAGTTACGTGGAGTCGTGCACCACGTGCATCCGAAATAAAGGGAGCAAATCCAGAGTTTGGGGATTGTTAAGACCTTTGCCTGTACCAGAGAGACCATGGCAAATGATCTTCGTGGACTTTATCGTTGAGCTGCCACCCTCTGAGGGTTTCACAACCATCTTTGTAACGGTGGATAGACTGTCTAAGATGGCACACTTTCTGCCCATGAAGGGTACACCCTCTGCCCCAGAGACTGCCAAAATCTTCATCAAAGAAGTTGTGCGGCTTCACGGCATCCCCGCAAACATCTGACCGCGGGGTGCAATTTACCTCCAGGTTTTGGAAAGCGCTCTGCGAATCCCTCAAGATTGAGCTGTCCTTCTCATCCGCCTATCACCTTCAGTCAAATGACCAGACCAAGAGAACAAATCAGACATTGGAGCAATACCTACGCTGTTTTTCTTCGTTCTCTCAGGAAGATTGGGCCTCTCTATTACCACTGGCCGAGTTTGCATATAACAATTCAGTCCATTCTGCTACCAAGCAATCCCCTTTTTATGCAAATTACGGCTACCACCCGCTATTTCTGCCTAACTGTGCCCCGGAGTGTACGGTGCCCGCTGTACAAGAGACACTGGACTTCTTTAGCGCTAACAACAAGCTACTGCAAGAAACCATGGCAAGGACTCAGGAGCATAATAAAGAGGCGTTTGATAGGAAGCGGAAGGGTAACTCAATCTGGAACCCGGAGACCTGGTATGGTTGTCTACCGTCAACTTAAAACTTGCCTGCCCATCTAAGAAATTGGGGCCTAAGTTAATGGGGCCCTTCCCGATCAAGAGGAGGATTAATAGTGTGGCCTATGAACTTGAACTGCCAGACTCATTCCGTGTTCACCCAGTCTTCCATGTCACCCTCCTTAAACCCAATGTCGCTAACCCCTTACCGGGGCGAAGCACTGACCCGCCCAAACCAGTCTTAGTGAAAGGTGAGGAGGAATTCGAAGTGGAGTCTATTGTAGATTGCAGGAGGAGGCACCATCAGGTCCAGTTCTTGGTGAAATGGAAGGGCTACGCCTCTGAAGAAAATTTGTGGGAACCCGAGCGCAACATCCACGCTAAGAGACTGATTTGGTCCTTCAAGGACGCTCACCCACTTAAGATGGCCCTGTTGGGAACATGGAGGCTGCCCGTTGGAGGGGGGCAATGTCATGGACGTGGTCGACCACCAGGTGGCGCTAGCGGCACTACGGCGCGCACGGGGGCGCCGGGAGCGCGCATTCACGGCACATCGGCGCACACGTGCACGCGCAGGGGCACGCGCAATCGCGGCGCACGTGCTGACGCCATTTTGGCGCCAGTCCAGGCTATTTAATGGGGCTCATCCTACAGCCTCTTGCTGCCCGATCGTTCGGGTTCCTGTTGCCCACCTGAGACCTGTTACCTGTTGACTTCTGTTCCCGTGATCCCGACTCGTCTCTGACCCTTCTGATCTCCGCCTGCCCTGACCTCCGGCCTATTGGACGCTGCCTCTGCCTTACCCCTTTAACTGATTGCTGCCCACCTGCTGCCGATCCGGCCTGGACTAAGACTCCGCTGTTGTTCTATCCACGGACCTGATCCATCTGCCTGTATCCCACCCGGCCTGCCCGACCCTGCCTGCATCCGTACTACAGTACACCTCCCTCCTGCCGACGGCTCCAGTCATCCGCACTAGCTCCTGTTACCTGTCAGCACCGGTACTACAGCACACCTTCCTCCTGCTAACTACACCAGCGATCTGCGCCCAGCACTACAGAACACCTCCCTCCTGCCGCCTGTTCCAGTCAGCTGCACCAAGCGCCTGAACCCAGTCTACCTGCTGATCCGGGTTACCTGTATCCAGCTCCCGCTGTCTACGGACCTGCTGTTCCAGCTCGTCTGACACCTTCCTGGGACTACAGGAGACCTCCGCAGTTCCTGCACAGCATCCCCGCCAGGCGCTAGTGCGACTCTGAACTCCAGCACTTCCTGTCCACACTACCAGGGGTTCCGGAGTCAGAGGAGCAAGAGTGGCCACTCCCGCACGTCAGGCTCTGCTCGGTACCAGGTACGTAACAGTACCCAACACTATGTTGAAACAGTTCAAGGGACTCCTCAGGAGGACATGGTGGTACTAGGGAAGTATTGTGTGAAGCCATTGTGCAGAGGGAAGAGGACGCCTTGGCAGCTGCTTTGCCAGATAAACTTTGATCAGTCTGTGTGAGAGAGGAGGATGAGGATGGCTTGGTCATCCACTCTACTAATTTCTCTGCATGTTGAGGCTCAACACGGCCAGCTCCCAAAAAGAAGGACGAGCGGCCACGGCCACGTGCTGAAGAGGATGCACCACATCCACCACCAGCGTTACCTCTACATGCAGAGCCTGCTTGCCCTTGTGGCTCTCTGCCTCTCTTTGTTGTCCTTCCAGACATATTTATGCGTTCAGGTGGTATGTAACAGCACAAGCGCAGTGACACCAACTGCGTTCAGGTGGTATGTAACAGCACAAGCGGAGTCACACCAACTGCGCTCAGGTGGTATGTAACAGCACACGTACAGTGACACTAACTGTGCTCAGGTGGTATATAACAGCACATGTGCGGTGACACCAAATGCGCTCAGGTGGTATGTAACAGCAGACGTACAGTGACACTAACTGCGCTCAGGTGGTATATAACAGCACACATGCGGTGACACTAACTGCGCTCAGGTGGTATATAACAGCACAGGTGCGGTGACACCAAATGCGCTCAGGTGGTATGTAACAGCACACGTACAGTGACACTAACTGCGCTCAGGTGGTATATAACAGCACAGGTGCGGTGACACCAAATGCGCTCAGGTGGTATGTAACAGCACACGTGCAGTGACACCAAATGCGCTCAGGTGGTATGTAACAGCACACGTACGGTGACACTAACTGCGCTCAGGTGGTATGTAACAGCACACGTGCGGTGACACTAACTGCGCTCAGGTGGTATGTAATTGCACACGTGCAATGACACTAACTGCGCTCAGGTGGTATATAACAGCACACGTGCGGTGACACCAAATTCGCTCAGGTGGTATGTAACAGCACACGTACAGTGATAGTAACTGCGCTCAGGTTGTATATAACAGCACAGGTGCGGTGACACCAAATGCGCTCAGGTGGTATGTAACAGCACACGTACAGTGACACTAACTGCGCTCAGGTGGTATATAACAGCACACATGCGGTGACACCAAATGCGCAAAGGTGGTATGTAACAGCACACGTGCGGTGACACCAAATGCGCTAAGGTGGTATGTAACAGCACACGTGCGGTGACACTAACTGCGCTCAGGTGGTATATAACAGCACAGGTTCGGTGACACCAAATGCGCTCAGGTGGTATGTAACAGCACACGTACAGTGACACTAACTGCGCTCAGGTGGTATATAACAGCACAGGTGCTGTGACACTAAATGCGCTCAGGTGGTATGTAACAGCACACGTGCGGTGACACCAAATGCGCTCAGGTGGTATGTAACAGCACACGTGCGGTGACACTAACTGCGCTCAGGTGGTATATGACAGCACAGGTGCTGTGACACTAACTGCGCTCAGGTGGTATGTAACAGCACACGTGCGGTGACACTAACTGCGCTCAGGTGGTATGTAACAGCACACGTGCGTTGACACCAAATGCGCTCAGGTGGTATGTAACAGCACACGTACAATGACACTAACTGCGCTCAGGTAGTATATAACAGCACAGGTGCGGTGACACCAAATGCGCTCAGGTGGTATGTAACAGCACATGTACAGTGACACTAACTGCGCTCAGGTGGTATATAACAGCACAGGTGCGGTGACACCAAATGCGCTCAGGTGGTATGTAACAGCACACGTACAGTGACACTAACTGCGCTCAGGTGGTATATAACAGCACACGTGCGGTGACACCAAATGCGCTCAGTTGGTATATAACAGCACAGGTGCGGTGACACTAAATGCGCTAAGGTGGTATGTAACAGCACACGTGCGGTGACACCAAATGCGCTCAGGTGGTATGTAACAGCACACTTGCAGTGACACCAAATGCGCTCAGGTGGTATATAACAGCACAGGTGCGGTGACACCAAATGCGCTCAGGTGGTATGTAACAGCACACGTACAGTGACACTAACTGCGCTCAGGTGGTATATAACAGCACAGGTGCGGTGACACTAACTGCGCTCAGGTGGTATGTAACAGCACACGTACAGTGACACTAACTGCGCTCAGGTGGTATGTAACAGCACACGTGCGGTGACACTAACTGCGCTCAGGTGGTATGTAACAGCACACGTGCGGTGACGCCAAATGCGCTCAGGTGGTATGTAACAGCACATGTACAATGACACTAACTGCGCTCAGGTGGTATATAACAGCACACGTGCGGTGACACCAAATGCACTCAGGTGGTATGTAATAGCACACGCGCAGTGACACCAAATGCGCTCAGGTGGTATGTAACAGCACACGTACAGTGACACTAACTGCGCTCAGGTGGTATGTAACAGCACACGTGCGGTGACACTAACTGCGCTCAGGTGGTATGTAACAGCACACGTGCGGTGACGCCAAATGCGCTCAGGTGGTATGTAACAGCACATGTACAATGACACTAACTGCGCTCAGGTGGTATATAACAGCACACGTGCGGTGACACCAAATTCGCTCAGGTGGTATGTAACAGCACACGTACAGTGACACTAACTGCGCTCATGTGGTATATAACAGCACAGGTGCGGTGACACCAAATGCGCTCAGGTGGTATGTAACAGCACAAGTACAGTGACACTAACTGCGCTCAGATGGTATATAACAGCACACGTGCAGTGACACCAAATGCGCTCAGGTGGTATATAACAGCACAGGTGCGGTGACACCAAATGCGCTCAGGTGGTATGTAACAGCACACGTGCGGTGACACCAAATGCGCTCAGGTGGTATGTAACAGCACACATGCGGTGACACTAACTGCGCTCAGGTGGTATGTAACAGCACATGTACAGTGACACTAACTGCGCTCAGGTGGTATATAACAGCACAGGTGCGGTGACACCAAATGCGCTCAGGTGGTATGTAACAGCACACGTACAGTGACACTAACTGCGCTCAGGTGGTATATAACAGCACACGTGCGGTGACACCAAATGCGCTAAGGTGGTATGTAACACCACACGTGCGGTGACACCAAATGCGCTCAGGTGGTATGTAACAGCACACGTGCAGTGACACCAAATGCGCTCAGGTGGTATGTAACAGCACACGTGCGGTGACACCAAATGCGCTCAGGTGGTATGTAACGGCACACGTACAGTGACACTAACTGCGCTCAGGTGGTATATAACAACACACGTGCGGTGACACCAAATGCGCTCAGGTGGTTTATAACAGCTCAGGTGATATGTAACAGCACACGTGCGGTGACGCCAAATGCGCTCAGGTGGTATGTAACAGCGGTAAGGTGGTATGTAACAGCACACGTGCGGTGACACCAAATGCGTTCAGGTGGTATGTAACAGCACACGTGCAGTGACACCAAATGCGCTCAGGTGGTATGTAACAGCACACGTGCGGTGACACCAAATACGCTCAGGTGGTATATAACAGCACACGTGCAGTGACACCAAATGCGCTCAGGTGGTATGTAACAGCAGACGTGCGTGACACCAAATGCGCTAAGGTGGTATTAAACAGCACACGCACAGTCAGAGCGACTGCGTGTCTGTGCAATTCAATAGCCCACTTGCATTAACAGCAACTGCCTTTCTGTGCAAATAAATAGCACACTTGCAGTAACAGGTAATGCGTCTATGTGCAATTAACTAGCACACGTTGACTAACACGTTAGAGCAGGGATCCTCAAACTATGGCCCTCCAGCTGTTGCAGAACTACACTTCCCATGAGACATTGTAAAACTCTGACATTCACAGACATAACTAGGCATGATGGGAATTGTAGTTCCTGAACACCTGGAGGGCCATCTATCTATCTATCTATCTATCTATCTATCTATCTATCTATCTATCTATCTATCTATCTATCTATCTATCTATCTATCTATCTATCTATCTATGTGAAAAGACACTGTGGGGTAGATTCACATAGATCAGCGGATCTTTTGATCCGTGTGATCTATCTTTTTTACGATCCGCCTGTGCCAGTTTTTGAGGCAAGTGCTGTATTCAGAAAGCACTTGCCTCTTAAGTAGCCCTGGCAGATCGTAAATCCCCCGGCGGAATGCAAATTCCGCGGCTAGGGGGAGTTTACTATTTAAATCACGCGCGTCCCCGCGCCGATCGTACTGCGCATGCGCCGCCGGCTAAATTTCCCAGCGTGCATTGCTTCAAATGACGTCGCAAGGACGTCATTGTTTTTGTCGTTAACGCAATTAACGTATGGCCGTATTCCCGAACGACTTACGTAAACGACGTAAAAAATTCAAAACTCGACGCGGGAACGACGGCCATACTTAACATAGGATACGCCGCACTTACCCCGCATATAGCAGGGGTAACGATCCGCCGGAAAAAGCCGAACGCAAACGACGTTCGTTCGTTTTTGAATCGGCGGTTCTCCTCATTTGCATATTCGTCGCGTATAGTAATAGAAGCGCCACCTAGCGGACGGCAGGAGATTGCAGCCTAAGATCCGACAGTGTAACTCCCTTACACCAGTCGGCTCTAAGGGAGATCTATGCGGAACCTGATTCGAGGAATCAGCCGCATAGATCCGAGCGTCGGATCTCACAGATACGACGGTGTATCAGTAGATACACCGTTGTATCTCTATGTGAATCTACCCCTGTGTCTCTATCTATCTCTCTCTCTCTCTGTCTGTCTGATTGCAAAGCAAGCCGGAACACACTACACGAGGCCGCCCTTGAGGCGGCCTTTTATAGTGTGGGGCGTGTGCTAAAGCCCTGAGCCCTAATTGGCCAAAGCACCCAGGCTTTGGCCAATTAGGTCTCTTCGTTTTTTGGGCGCTGTGATTGGCCAAGCATGCGGGGTCATGGTGCATGCTTGGCCAATCATCAGCGCACAACGCCGCAGTGAATTATGGGTCATTCGAATTTGGCGCGAATGACCCGATTTGTTCGTTTTCGACGAACGATCGAACGGCCAATGTTCGATGCGAACATGAGTTTGCATCGAACGCGAAGCTCATCCCTACCTATTACCCTTCTACCCCTTCAACTACTACAGAAGCACAGAAAAAGACACCTAAAGTGTGTGCAGTTCTTCTCAACTCTCATCGTATACCCTAGACGGCGAAGGAATAGAGGTAACATGCCAGCCAAATCAAACCAGCAGCTCCTTCGAGGGTAGTGCTACACATAGATCTGCACACCGTATGTAATTACATCCGACCTACCCAGCTGTCACATGGGCCAAAATCAAATCCCTGCAATTTGCCAAGATCTTTAACTTCTTTTGTACAGTTAGTTTCTCTTTGCTGCCAGCAATCAGCCTTTCTGGATTGTTGCCTTGTTTCTAACGATTCCCCGGATAATCTCATAGTTCTAAATAAATATGTTATGACCTTTTATTGAATTATTTGCCCTGCATAAATATTGAGTTTAATAACAGGAAGCACAGAGAACAAATAATGTTTTTGGTCACCTACTATAATTAAGTACCGTAGAACATCCAGTTTTTTATATCCAGAAAATAGTATTATAGCCCAGACATCCGATTATACATTGTACTGGAGACAATGAAATTACTGCATAAAATGTAAATAAAGTACGCATTTAAGCTGTGTAAGAACCCTACCTCAAAGGATAGATTCATTTTTGTAGAACACACACAGCATAAACCATATAGTATTTTAATACTATTAACCACTTAAGACCCGGACCAATACGCTGGTAAATGACCCAAGGTGTTTTTGCGATTCGGCACTGCGTCGCTTTAACAGACAATTGCGCGGTCGTGCGACGTGGCTCCCAAACAACAATTTGCGTCCTTTTCTTCCCACAAATAGAGCTTTCTTTTGGTGGTATTTGATCACCTCTGCGATTTTTATTTTTTGCGCTATATACAAAAATAGAGTGACATTTTTGAAAAAAAACCACTATTTTTTACTTTTTGTTAAAAAAAAAATCAAATAAACTAAATTTTAGTCAAACATTTAGGCCAAAATTTATTTAGCCACATGTCTTTAGTAAAAAAAAAAAATCGCAATAAAAAAAAATAGCTACCTAGCCGGAACAGCGGCACTAATACAGCGATCAGAAAAATGATCGCTTAGTGACGCTGGCAATAGGGAGTGAAAGGGTTAACTAGGGCGGTAATCAGGAGGTTAAAACATTATTAGGGGGGGTGGGGGGGCTATCCTGAACCTAACACTAACTGTTTTTTACACTGCCTGTCACACTGACACTAAATGCAGTGATTAAATCACTGCATTCAGTGACACTGTGACAGGGGGGTGGGGGGGGGCGATCACAAGGGGTTAATATGCCTATGTGAGTGTGTGTCAGTGTTGTGTTGGTGCACACTTACTTGTGATGTCTTCTCTCATCAGCAGCGCTGGGAAACAGCGCTGCGATGAGAGAATACATCATTTCCTCCTTCCTGTGTAAACACAGGAGGAGGAAGTGACAGGCTGGGAGCGCGCTCCCATTGGCTGGGAGCGATCGCGGGGGGGGCGGATATCACGGACATCCGCCCGCAGATCCCGGATCGCTCCCAGAGGTAGGGGGACCCCCGCACGCCGCGGAGGGGGTCCCGATGGGACCCCCGAACCGCACTCAGGCAGGGACGTAAATTTACGCCCTTGTGCCTGTACGTGCCATTCTGTGGCCGTATATGTGCGTGCGGGGGTCCTTAAGTGGTTAAAATATACTTTTCCTTTTCAATCTGGAATCACTGTGATTTTCAGTAAATGCAATGTAATATGGCAACATGGTGGAATTCTGTACACCATTGGTATACAGAACGCCACAAGAAATGCCATTTCATGCTTGAGTGATTGTCTCACTGATTTTCTAAGTTGTCTGCACTAAGATACAAGCATAGGCATACGCAGCCTTTTGCATTAGGGTGTGCACCCCAAAGCTCAAACACACATGTGTGTAAAACCTTGGATTGCGAGCATAATTTGTTCCCAAAACATGCTTGTAATCCAAAGCACTTGTATATCAAAGTGAATTTCCCCATAAGAAATAATAGAAACTCAAATGAAACTCCTTCAGTTTATAGTCCATATAAAAAGTAGGGCTGGGGAAATTAAAGATTAATTCCTTGATTAATCTTTAATTTTTTTGATCAATCAAAATTCTTTTGATCGATCAAAATTCTTGACATCACCTGACAGCCTGGACAGTTAGACTTACCCTGCTGGATGCAAGCAAACTGCATTCATTGGATTGAGGTACCTTTTGAATTTGTGGAGCAGGAGGATGCATCAGGCTCCATCAGGGAAAGGGGGCAAAAATAACCATAGTTTTCCTGTCCTAAGCAGTTTTGTGCAGACAGTTCTTTGTGTATCGGCAACATCTGTTCTGTGTGAAAGACTGTTCAGTTCTTCAGGGTATATTGTCAATAAAATGTGATCATGTCTGCTTCCAGAAAATGTAAACACTCTGGTATGTCTGCCTGACTGGCTAAAGTGATGCCTACTTACCTACTATAAAGTGACTGACAGTCAATATACTAGATACGTTTTATAATTAAAGTTAAACTAACTTTCTACATTTTTCTTAAAGTTTAATAAGAAAAAATTACTTACGTCAGTGCTATAGTTTGAATTTAAAACGTATTTGTGTGAACTGTGAAGTAGAGTCATGGATTGTGGAAACTCACTAGTGTCGGGTGATTGTATATAGTGTGTACCACATTTACCACTGACTAATGCAGAGTTGCAATGCAAGGAGATCAGCTAAAAGTAGTTGGATCTGTATGTGCGTTATAATTAATCGAAATTAGTCGATTAATCGGTTTTAAAAAAAAAACGATTAATCAGTAATAGCCCTAACAAAAAGATTAAAGCAATGTGACCAGATTGTGTAAACATAACATGTTCATCCACAAATCCTCCACAAGGGGATTCTAAGAAAAACCCAGCAGGAGATACAGAGTATAAAAGAGAAGAGATGTGTCTCTAACAGCTGGTTCACACTGGGGCAAAACAACTTCCAGCACAACTTTCACAGGCAAATTGGAGACGACTTGAGCGTGACTTGGGGCGACTTACAACGCGACTCAAGTCGCCTCCAGGACAGACGACAAAGCCAGTGGCCAATAAAATAATATTCTGCTCTGTGGGAGGGAGGGGTTTGCCCTTAAAAACTATTTTCACTTCCTGGAAAGTCGCTTCAATCAAGACAGTGAAACGACTTTGGAAGCGACTTCCATTGAAAATCAATGGATATAAGTCGCCTAGAAGTCAGATTGAAGTAGTACAAGAACCTTTTCTGAAGTAAGAGCGACTTCAGTAGTATACATTAAGATGGCTCCCATTCACTTCCATTGTATTTCTAACTTCAAGTCGGATCGCAAGTCGCCCCGGTGTGAACCGGCTCTAAGTGTAGCCAAATTCATATACTTAGGCCTCGTACACACGAGGCAATCTATCTGTTCAAATCGGTCGGACCAACCGATTTGAACAGATCTGTCTGCTGGGATTTTGGTTTGCTCCCGTGTACACACGAGCAAACAAAAATCCCCGCCAGCAGACAGCGCGCTGACGTGTCGGTGACGTTGACGCCGCCACGTCACCGCACCAGGAAGTAAAACACTTCCGCGCATGCGTCAAAATCATTCGGCGCGTGTGCGAGAAGATATGTCTGCTGGTTAGCATACTAACCAGCAGACATGTCGGGCGGACGGGTTCCCAGCCGACAGATTTCAAAGCATGCTTTGAAATCTGTCGGCTGGCCAAATCCGTCGGCTCGCCCATACACACGGTCGAATCTGTTTGCTGGGACGGTCTAGCAGACCGTTTCCAGCAGACAGATTTGATCGTGTGTACGAGGCCTTATGCCGCGTACACACGGTCGTTTTTTGCGATGAAAAAAAAACGTAGTTTTTTAAAACGTCATTTAAATTGATCGTGTGTGGGCAAAATGTCGTTTTTTGTCTTCAAAAAAACGACAAAAAAGAAAATTCCAACATGCTTGAATTTTTTGTGTCTTTTTTCAAAACGTCGTTTTTTGGTTCACAAAAAGTCACCGTGTGTAGCAAAAACGTCGTTTAAAACAACGTTTTTCAACCCGCGCATGCCCAGAAGCTAGTTATGAAGCGAGCTTCAATGGAAAAGAGTGGTGAACGTAACCTCGCTTTTTGTGAAAAAAACGATGGTGTGTATGCAACATCGTCTTTGAAAAGTGACGTTTCAAAAACGTTGTTTTTTACTTAACAGAAAACGTCGTTTTTTTTTCATCACAAAAAATGATTGTGTGTACACGGCATTAGAGGCGCCTCTCTTCTCTTTTATACTCATATACAGTACAGACCAAAAGTTTGGACACACCTTCTCATTCCAAGAGTTTTCTTTATTTTCATGACTATGAAAATTGTAGATTCACACTGAAGGCATCAAAACTATGAATTAACACATGTGGAATTATATACATAAAAAAGTGTAAAACAACTAAAATTTGTCATATTCTAGGTTCTTCAAAGTAGCCACCTTTTGCTTTGATTACTGCTTTGAACACTCTTGGCATTCTCTTAGTGAGCTTCAAGAGGTAGTCACCTGAAATGGTCTTCCAACAGTCTTGAAGGAGTTCCCAGAGATGCTTAGCACTTGTTGGCCCTTTTGCCTTCACTCTGCGGTCCAGCTCACCCCAAACCATCTCGATTGGGTTCAGGTCCGGTGACTGTGGAGGCCAGGTCATCTGGCGCAGCACCCCATCACTCTCCTTCTTGGTCAAATAGCCCTTACACAGCCTAGAGGTGTGTTTGGGGTCATTGTCCTGTTGAAAAAATGATGGTCCAACTAAACGCAAACCGGATGGAATAGCATGCCGCTGCAAGATGCTGTGGTAGCCATGCTGGTTCAGTATGCCTTCAATTTTGAATAAATCCCCAACAGTGTCACCAGCAAAGCACCCCCACACCATCACACCTCCTCCTCCATGCTCCACCGTGGGAACCAGGCACTTAGAGTCCATCCGTTCACCTTTTCTGCGTCGCACAAAGACACGGTGGTTGGAACCAAAGATCTCAAGTTTGGACTCATCCAGGGCCGATCCCAGGCGGGGTGCAACGGGTGCACTGCACCCAGGCGCCTGAGGGAGGGAAGAGCCAAAGTGTGAGGAGCACCGTTTGTTTCCTCCATCTAGTTTGCAGTGTCATCCTTACACTGCATTGCCAGCGCCGATGTCCCTGGCTGCAGTGTGAAGACCCACTTCAAGGGTCTCACTAGGGGCTCCTGCTTCCCTGCACAAACTGGTTGCTAGCCACGAGCCGCTTTGTGTCTAGCAACCAGTGACGTCAGGAGAGGAGAGAGCGGCTCCACAATGCACTGCAGAGGAGGATTTAACTTCCTACTCCTCCCTAGCTCCACCCACTACCTCCCTGTAATGTTAGGAGTGATGAGCGTCCGAGGAACGAGATTCAGATTCAGAAACTGTGCTGCCTGCCTCCTCTCCCCTCGAGGTGCCTCAGATTCAGAAGAGGTTAGATCATTTCAATACTTTGTAGGCAGCAGCAGAACAGCCTGAGATCGGAACAGCTGTGTGTGTGTGTAAAGAGAGAAGCTACAGGCTGTCCCCCCTCCCTCGCCTCCTCATGCTGCTGTTCCCAGAACAGCCGCCCATTATGTTACTTCCTCCTTTTCCTCCTATTGGCCAGGGAAAAAACAAAAAAGAGAAGAGGATTCTGGGAGATGTAGTCCCAATAGCTGTCTGGCTGGCCCTTTGCAATTCTAGGGGGGGGGGGGGGCTAGGGGGGAACTGCCTGAAGGGGAGGGAGAGAGAGCCAGGCTATGAGTGACAGGCTGTATCTGGTGGCACTCATTGGTGACAAGTGACAGGCTGCATCTGGTGACACTCATTGGTGACAAGTGACAGGCTGCATCTGGTGACACTCATTGGTAACAAGTGACAGGCTGTATCTGGTGACACTCATTGGTAACAAGTGACAGGCTGTATCTGGCGACAGGAATGGTGACAAATGACAGGCTGCATCTGGTGACACTCATTGGTGACAAGTGACAGGCTGCATCTGGTGACACTCATTGGTAACAAGTGACAGGCTGTATCTGGCGACAGGAATGGTGACAAATGACAGGCTGCATCTGGTGACACTCATTGGTGACAAGTGACAGGCAGTATCTGGCAACAGGCATGGTGACAAGTGACAGGCTGTATCTGGTGACACTCATTGGTGACAAGTGACAGGCGGTATCTGGCGACAGGCATGGTGACAAGTGACAGGCTGTATCTGGTGACACTCATTGGTGACAAGTGACAGGCTGCATCTGGTGACACTCATTGGTGACAAGTGACAGGCTGTATCTGGCGACAGGCATGGTGACAAGTGACAGGCTGTATCTGGTGACAAGTGACAGGCTGTATCTGGTGACAGGAATGATGACAAATGACAGGCTGCATCTGGTGACACTCATTGGTGACAAGTGACAGGCGGTATCTGGCAACAGGCATGGTGACAAGTGACAGGCTGTATCTGGTGACACTCATTGGTGACAAGTGACAGGCGGTATCTGGCAACAGGCATGGTGACAAGTGACAGGCTGTATCTGGTGACACTCATTGGTGACAAGTGACAGGCGGTATCTGGCGACAGGCATGGTGACAAGTGACAGGCTGTATCTGGTGACACTCATTGGTGACAAGTGACATGCTGCATCTGGTGACACTCATTGGTGACAAGTGACAGGCTGTATCTGGTGACACTCATTGGTGACAAGTGACAGGCGGTATCTGGCGACAGGCATGGTGACAAGTGACAGGCTGTATCTGGTGACACTCATTGGTGACAAGGGACAGGCAGTATCTGGCGACAGGCATGGTGACAAGTGACAGGCTGTATCTGGTGACACTCATTGGTGACAAGTGACAGGCTGCATCTGGTGACACTCATTGGTGACAAGTGACAGGCTGTATCTGGCGACAGGCATGGTGACAAGTGACAGGCTCTATCTGGTGACAAGTGACAGGTTGTATCTGGTGATACTCATTGGTGACAAGTGACAGGCTGTATCTGGTGACACTCATTGGTGACAAGTGACAGGCTGTATCTGGCGACAGGAATGGTGACAAGTAACAGGCTGTATCTGGTGACAAGTGACAGGCTGCATCTGGCGACAGGCATGGTGACAAGTGACAGGCTGCATCTGGTGACACTCATTGGTGACTAGTGTTGCTCACGAATATTCGTATTGCGAA
The DNA here is from genome assembly GCA_029574335.1 of Rana kukunoris. Taxonomy (NCBI): domain Eukaryota; kingdom Metazoa; phylum Chordata; class Amphibia; order Anura; family Ranidae; genus Rana; species Rana kukunoris. The sequence continues at coordinate 334,822,007 of CM056051.1, read as the reverse complement.
TATTCGGCTCGAATATGGCATATTCGAGTATTTCGCGAATATTTCGAATTTCGCGATCAATATTCGCTATTCCGAATATTCTGATTTTTTCAATTTTATTTTTAAAACAGATCACATCCTAGTGATCTCCATCGACGTCTAAAAGCATTGCTGGTATGATTAGAGACCTTGGGCCGAGTAGCTGAAGCGATCATTTTATATTGTTGAAAATTCGCAATGCGATTATTCGGCAATAGGAATATCGCACGATTATTTTCTCCGCCCTTCTTTTGCATCAGAGCGATTTTTTCAATTTTATTTTTAAAACAATGCACATCCTAGTGATCTCCATCGACGTCTAAAAGCATTGCTGGTATGATTTAGAGACCTTGGGCCGAGTAGCTGAAGCGATCATTTTATATTGCCGAATATTCGCAATGCGAATATTCGGCAATAGGAATATTGCGTGATTATTTTCTCCGCCCTTCTTTTGCATCAGAGCCAATCACAGTTCTCCTACCACAGTTGTCAGAGGTTAGCAACCTCCATAGCAACCAATAGGAACCTGCCTGCACGGCCATTATATAAGGTCACACCCAGCAGCATTTCATTGCAGATTCAGAAGGTGGCTAGAGAGTGTGGAGTGTTTCTGTGTGATCTTACAGCTTGCAGCATCAGCATTTCTTGCTAGTGATTTCAGATCATATTATCCTTTTTCTATACATACTTTTTTTTCCAAAGCAAAAGACCCAACAGCATTTTTAAAAGCTAAGTGTTACCTATAAAATCTTATATTTGAGATTTAATATCTCGCATATATGATATATGGTTTAATGAGAGTTCTGTGACAGAGTGGAAGCTTTAACATAACACACATTTATTAGAGAAAAGATATTAGCTATCTAATACACTGCATACATTTACAGTATTTAAAATAGGGCAGTAAAAGTTAGTTTGCTAATACAAATTAAGTACATCACACAAAAATATCACACAGTACAAATTATGACAAAGATATGGTAAGTGCGTGGGAGAGGATTCCTTGATATTACCTTGAGAATGGTCTTCCCTGGGCCCAGATATGTTCTGATTCTCTCTCTACCCCTTTTACTAGATACAGCCTACTTAATTTATATGTCTGGGGGCCAACTCTGATTGGCTCTGGGTCTTGCGCCCAAATATGGTGTTTCCTTAATTCAATTTAGGGGTAAATAGAGTTTGTAGACAAGAGGAATCCCTTCATGGGTTCATTAACTTTCTAACAATGACTCTTGTACAATGGCTATTCATGTCACAGGAAGGCCATTATGACGTCTCCATGAAGTCTGACGTCTCGTGGCGATTTCTTCCTGGGTCGTTTGATATTCAAAGAGGTAAGGGGAGACGACCTGTCTGCTATACCTCTTTGGATATCAAATGGAGGAGATTGAATAGATATTCACAGACAAGACGGTGAAACCACTTAACTCTTTCCTGAAATCCTCTACATCACACTACCCATCTTATCATATCGATTATTATATTTATATGTACATTTATTCCCAGTTGCTAGTGGCTATTAGACATAACATTTTTTTATAAGGCAACATAAGTTTTGTGTTGTATTGTCCATGTTAGTTTAGCTTAGTGTTAGATAGATTTCTGTGTAGTAAGTGTACATATTGTAAGTGTACATTTCTTTAAGCTAGCTTAGTTTAGTGTGTGTTTAGTGTCTGTGTTTTGTGTAAAAAAACAAAACAAAAAAAATTTAGTAGTTAGTGTTTGTTTAGTGCATTTTTTTTTTTGTAGTTGTAGTCCTTGTCAGTCAGTGTAAAAAAAAAAAAAAAAAATAGCTTTAGTTTATAGTCATATAACTTTGTGTAAGCAGTTAGTGTTTGTTTAGTGCATTTATTTTTTATTTTTTGTAGTTCTTGTCTTTGTCCTTGTCACTCAGTCAGTGTAAAAAAAAAAACAAAAAAAACTTTTAGGTGTACTAGTTTTATTATAGTTTAGTAGCTGTCTGTCTACGTCTTTGTCTACGTGCCTGTCTTTTAAAAAAAAAAAAAAAAAAATCCTTCCTCACATTTCCCCCTCCAATAAAGTTGACAACCCCCTCCACATCAGCAATTATGAGCGGCATACGTGGCCGTGGCCGTGGCAGCAGGGGTAGGGGAGTTACTCCCAGTGCTGGGTCGCTGCCAGCACGGGGTACCTCTCGCACCACTACTATTGGTAGAGGATCAGGTGGAACGGGAGTCCGCCTCATCCGGGATTTTTTTTCATCGGGCAGCCGCTCGATATTGCCATCTCAGGCTCCAGTAGTGGTGGACTATATGGGGCACAGCAGTGCCACTGAGTCATCAGTCCCGACTACCAGTAGCACCACCATTACACCGGTGCCTTTAGTCCCCCCCCCCAGCCCCCAAGAGTCCAGCATCTTACTGTTCGACAGCGACAGTGAGAGGGATATCTTGGGGGAGGCCCTGCATCAGGCAGACCTCCAGTTCTGTCCTGATGGTCAGGACCTTTTTGAAGGGATGGAGGAGGAGGATGGGATACCTGCTGTCAGTATCCCAGAGACATCCCTTCAAAGTGGTGCTGCTGTTTTGGTGCAGGAAACAACAGCACCTAGTCAGACCCAGGCGTGGGTGAGGGGACAGCGGAGCCAGGATAGCGGCTCCATGTCAGCTGGTTCCCTCAGACCACCACATTTCAGCCCTGGGTCTGACATATCTGGGGGCGAAGAGGAGGGTGACCCATCATGGGTGCCATCTAACTCGTCGGCTCACTGCGGCAGTGACGACGAGGAAGGTAGGCACCCTGGGGAAACGGTGCGCCAGGTCACCAGGGAGACCAGCGTCAGGGTCTCCACTGGTGATGGCAGCAGGAGGTGTCAGCAGCAGCAGCAGCAGCAGCAGCAGCAGCAGTAGGCAGCTCCACCTGTGCGCACCGAGTCCCAGCAGGTGCAAGTCAGCGTCACCCCATCTGACAGGAGGGCGGCGCTGAAGTCACCTGTCTGGGCCTACTTCACCCTGGTAGCAGATAACCCTACCGTGGCCATCTGCCAGATCTGTCGTGCCAGGGTGAAGAGAGGGAAGTGCTTGGCTCGGGTGGGTACCACAGCCCTAAACCAGCACCTGAGAATAAATCACTGGCGGGAGTTTGAGCAGATGAAGCGTGGTGGTGGTAGCAGCGCCACCACCACAAGTGAGCAGGGTACAGCAGCCCCTGCCACAGCTTCATCTGTTGCCAGCAGCTCATGCCCCCCCGCTCCCTCTAGTAGAGGTACTGGTACCGGCAGCCAGACCTCTACTTCCACAGCACCCTCCTCATCTGTGTCCTGCACTGCCGTCCGGCGCCAGGCGTCGCTTTCCGACGCATTTGAACGCACCACTCCCTTCCCCCCTGGAGACCGACGTGTGCGTTCCCTCAATGGGCTCCTGGCAAGGGTTATTGCCCAACATCTGCTGCCCTTCAACATCGTTGACAGCAACCCCTTCAGGCAAATGTTGGAGCAGGCCCAACCCCAATGGCGTGTCCCCAGCCGCCATTTCTTTGCCAGGACTGGTGTCCCTGCCCTACACCAGCACATTGTGCAGAATGTAACCCTGTCGCTGGATCACGCTGTCAGTGACAGGGTGCATTTCACAATGGATGGCAGGACCAGCAGGCATGGGCAGGGCCGCTACATCCGTTTCACGGCCCATTGGGTTTCCCTCCAAGGCGCCGGGGATTGATCAGCGGCATCAGATTTTGTGGTGCCGCCCCGGGGTGTCCAGGGGAGAACTGCTGGTCTCCGTCAAGCCACTGTCTCTGCAGCTGCTGAGCCTCCCAGCAAGCGCCCCCATAGCTACTCAAGTGTGGGGCATGTGCGCTGTCAGGCCGTGCTCCAGCTTGTTAGTTTAGGGGACCGGAGACACACTGGCCCTGAAGTGCTGACCGCACTTCAGGCTCAGGTCCAGAAGTGGCTGACACCCCGAAGGCTCCAGGCAGGTATGGTTGTCTGTGACAATGGCAGCAACCTACTCTCCGCCCTCCAGGCTGGCAGTCTGACCCACGTGCCCTGTCTGGCACATGTCCTCAACCTTGTGGTGCAGAAGTTCCTGCGCACCTATCCCGGGTTGAGTGACATTGTGCTAAGGGTGCGTAGGATTGCCAGCCACTTCAGGCGCTCCTCAACCGCTACCGCGTCCCTGTCCAAGTTGCAGCGGAACAACAGCCTGCCCCTTCACAGGCTGATTGTGGACAGTGTGACGCAGTGGAACTCCACCCTCCACATGCTGGAGAGGTTGTGGGAGCAGCTAAGGGCGGTGAAGGAGTACCTGCTGGAGCAAGGCACTGCCGGGCCTTCACATACACTCCCGTACATCACCAGTGCGGAGTGGGGGCAGATACACCAGGTCTGCCATGTGTTGGCCCCTTTCGAGCAGGCGACCAAGATGGTCAGCAGGGAGCATGTCGGCCTCAATGACGTGCTCCCTATAGTGTTCCTGCTGGACAGGACACTAGATCGCCTGCTCGAAGCTGGGGAGAGTGCCTTGGTGGAGCAGGAGGAGGCAACACTGCTCCACCAAGACCAGGCCCAGGACGAGGAGGAGGAGGAGGATGATGATGATGAGGAGGTTACTGGTGTCGTCCTGGAGTCAGGGCCTGGTCAGGAGGAAGAGCCGGTGTTGGGGGCACCGATAGTCCGGGGGTTGGGCATCTCTGAGCGTGAGCAGCAGCGGCTCCGGGATGAAGAGTCGGACGTCATTGACCAGGGCAGCCTTGCGGAGTCACAGCGGGCTGTGCTCTTCCCCATGGCTGCCCACATGCTGAGATGCCTCAGGAGGGACCCCCGGGTTAAGACCATCAAGGAGAGGGATGAATTTTGCATGGCCAACCTTTTAGATCCCAGGTGCAAGGGGAAACTGGAGCAGTTCTTCCCAGCCAGCCGGAGGCAGCGCCGGATGGAGGAACTGCAGGCAGGCATAGTCAGCCGGTTGGAGCAGGCAACTCCCCGGCCTCCAGTTGTCCCCCCTCATCTCACCCAGCAGGTGGCTGCACCCAGTAGCAGCCGAGCAGGGGACCTAATGGGTGATATGAGGATGTTCTTCCAATCTGAGCGACCCAGTACCAGCAGCAGCAGCAGCAGTCACCACCAGCGGCTGGCCCACATGGTGGCAGATTACATGGCGTCCGTTGGTGCTTCTGACAGTATGAGCACCGACGACCCCATGGAGTACTGGGTTGCCAGATTGGACACCTGCCGCGAGCTCGCTCAGTATGCGCTGGAGTTATTGTCTTGCCCCCCCTCCAGCGTACTATCTGAGCGGACATTCAGCGCGGCAGGTGGGGTGGTCACGGACAAGAGGACCCGTCTGTCCACAGACTCTGTGGACAGACTCACATTCATCAATATGAATGAGTCCTGGATCGGCGGTGACTTTCTGGCACCCGCCGTCGGTTCAGGGCGCTGAAGGGTCCCTTGTCATGCATTCCCTGATGTATTTACAGTGATGAAAATAATTATTTGAACACCTGAGAAACTCATTGTTATTATTTGGTACAGTAGCCTTTGTTTGCAATTACAGAGGTCAAACGTTTCTTGTAGTTTTTCACCAGGTTTGCACACACTGGAGGAGGGATTTTGGCCCACTCCTCCACACAGATCTTCTCTAGATCAGTCAGGTTTCTGGGCTGTCGCTGAGAAGCACGGAGTTTGAGCTCCCTCCAAACATTCTCTATTGGGTTTAGGTCTGGAGACTGGCTAGGCCACGCCAGAACCTTGATATGCTTCTTACAGAGCCACTCCTTGGTTATCCTGGCTGTGTGCTTCGGGTCATTGTCATGTTGGAAGACCCAGCCTAGACCCATCTTCAAAGCTCTAACTGAGGGAAGGAGGTTGTTGCCCAAAATCTCGCAATACATGGCCCCGGTCATCCTCTCCTTAATACAGTGCAGTCACCCTGTCCCATGTGCAGAAAAACACCCCCAAAGCATGATGCTACCACCCCCATTCTTCACAGTAGGGATGTCGTTCTTGGCATGGTACTCATCATGCTTCTTCCTCCAAACACGGTTAGTGGAATTATGACCAAAAAGTTCTATTATGGTCTCATCTGACCACATGACTTTCTCCCATGACTCCTCTGGATCATCCAAATGGTCATTGGCAAACTTAAGACGGGCCTTGACATGTGCTGATTTAAGCAGGGGAACCTTCCGTGCCATGCATGATTTCAAACCATGACGTCTTAGTGTATTACCAACAGTAACCTTGTAAACGGTGGTTCCAGCTCTTTTCAGGTCATTGACAAGCTCCTCCCGTGTAGTCCTGGGCTAATTTCTCACCTTTCTTAGGATCATTGAGACCCCACGAGGTGAGATTTTGCATGGAGCCCCAGTCCGAGGGAGATTGACAGTCATGTTTATCTTCTTCCATTTTCTAATGATTGCTCCAACAGTGTACCCTTTTTTCACCAAGCTGCTTGGCAATTTCCCCGTAGCCCTTTCCAGCCTTGTGGTGGTGTACAAATTTGTCTCTAGTGTCTTTGGACAGCTCTTTGGTCTTGGCCATGTTAGTAGTTAGATTCTTGCTGATTGTATAAGGTGGACAGGTGTCACTCTTTATGCAGCTAATGACCTCAAACAGGTGCATCTAATTTAGCATAATAAATGGAGTGGAGGTGGACATTTTAAAGGCAGACTAACAGGTCTTTGAGGCTCAGAATTCTAGCTGATAGACAGGTGTTCATACTTATTTTCCTCACTGTATACCTTTGAAACTCATAGGGCCAGATTCAGGTACATGAGAGTATCTTTCCTCTGGAGTAACGCTTCTCATTTACGTTACTCTGAAGACCCTTTCAGCGCAAGTCCTGTAATTCACATAGCAGTTGCGCGTAAACTTGCGCCAGAGTAACGATAATGCGCTGGCGTAACCCGACGCAAGTGGAAGTGGGTGTGATCATATGTAAATGATGGGCGGAGCCCAGCTCAGAGGCTTACGTTCAGCGCATCAACCACGGAGCATGCGCAGTGAGTGAGGCTCCACTCGCCCCCTTTGTGCGCATGCTCACAACTTCCGTCGGCACCACTTCACGGGAAACGTCAGCGCAATGCCTTCTGTTGGGCGTGTAAATGCGCCCGTAGAAGCGCCATTCCGGCACTAAAGTATATCCTGCTCCCCCTCCCCGCAGTGATGTTACTTTTGTTCTGAGATGGCTGCTCCCGTTCCCCGCAAACACACAGGAGAAAGCTGAACTTTAATGGCCGGGAGCTGTCAGCCATCATCTCGGCTATGGAGACCTATGATGTCTTCCTCCATGGCTGTAAAATTTGACAGACAAGCATGGACAGAGGTGTTGTCCTGCAAGTTGGGGTGCTCAGCTAGCTCTTATCGTCGGTAACGCTGCTGTAGCTGCTCTCCTGCTGACCTGAGGCCATCTGGAGTAAAGATAAAGCAGCCTTTTGTAGAAATAACTTTGCGCCGGACGGACGAGATACGCGCGGCGCATGTAGCCAGCGTATGGTGCTAATCCGTTCGTGAATTGGGAAAAATCCCTCATTTGCATATTTGCAGGGGAAATCAATGGGCGCGACTGATGCGCCCAGCGAAAATAAGCGCTGACGATACTCTGGCGTCGGAACGTTCTGCCGGTCGCAAATGACCCGTTATTGGGCGCATCTAGTTTGGTGGGTACGGGCACATAGAAACGACGGCGCATCATCACAGTTACGCGGCGCATATCCAAATACTCCAGCGCAAGTGTTCGTGAATCTGGCCCATAGTGGGCAGGTAGTGTTAAGGGCATAAATATTTCCATGCTGTGTCATGAAGCCACTATAAGGAGTCATGATGCTGCTGCCACATTATTTTGAAAAGTAATTGCTCATCATGAATTTAAAAAGTCACGGATGGCATAGAAATGACGTTAATCAAACTTTTAAATTATGAGGCACTATGGTATAGTCAGGCTACAGCTACTTAAGGCCTGTGTCATTCTGCTTTTCAAATTTAATCACCATGCTACTGCAACTTCAAGCTTTTGTAATTTTGCCACCATATGGGCTCCTACTGCTAATGCCAAAAGGCTGAGTGATTATGTACCGATATATTACTCATACTGCTGCTGTCACCTTTTGTCCGAGAGATTTGCCACTTTCTATTACTACTGCTGCAGCTGATGGCACCTCTTGGCCGAGCTATTTGCCATTTTTATTACTCTTACCACTGCTGCTATTCATGGCATCTCTTGCCCGAGTGATTTGACACTATATTGTCTTGTACTACTACTGCTGCTGCTCAGTCAAGACACCTATGTCACAAGTTATTTGCCACTCTATACTACTATTACCACTGCTGCTCATCATGGCACCTCTTGCCCAAGTGATTTGACTCTGTATTGTCTACTACTACTACTACTGCTGCTGCTCAGTCAAGACACCTATGTCACAAGTTATTTGCCACTCTATACTACTATTACCACTGCTGCTGCTGTAAAGTCTTGCCCAAGTGTTTATTACCACTACTGCTTGTAAATGGTGCCTGTGTGATAATTACATTATATTTTAATACTACTGCTGCTGCCTTCATGCTGAGTAATGCTTCATGACCTCTCTGGCACAGCGGATCCACCAACAGCCTCCGCTACAAGCTACCAGACCGGACCGTAACAGCAAGTGTGACTAAAACACTGAACTTTATGTTAAACCCTGTTTTGCGGCCTTTATACTGCAACCATTAGCCTGTCTGCAAGAGCAACTCTATTATGTTATTATGAAGTTAGATCTGTTGATGTTGATGTTGATGTTGATGTGTTAGATGTGAAGTTAGATGTGTTGAAAAACCTACCAATCTCAATAAGAAAGGAAATATTGAAAAAAAAAAATGTTTTATTAGAAGAAAATAAATCCAATGGAATTCTGCAAACGCTTCTGAATCTCTATCATATCCGCATACTTCTTCATATGCTGTTGCTCCAGCTGAATATTCTGTTGGTCCAGATACCGCATTTTCCGCTGATTTACGCGAATTCTATCTTGGATCCTCTGCATTTCGCTCTGTTTCACCAAAATCTCTTTCATAGCTGTTAGGATATAAGAAATTTTTTTTTTGATTTCAAAGACAGTTACCAAATACATAAAATATTTATGTTGCTTATTAAACAATCATTATCATGTATACACAATTGTTATGTGTCTAGCACATACTGTATACTTCTATCATAAATACCATGGCCCAGATTCACAGAGCGATTACGCGTGCGCAACTGCTGTTGTGCGTGCGTAAGTCTAAATGTGCGCGTGCGTATAGTTGCACGCGATTCACAAAACAATATACGCCAGAAATCTACGTTTTTTTGTCCGGCGTAATTGAGTTAGACATGCGCTTCCCTTCGCGCAAAACTGCGCTAGACACACCATTGATTTGCTAGTCAAATATGCTAATGAGGGAGTTACGGGGATCCACAAAAAAACGCAGTTGCTGCGCAGGCTACGCGATGTGCGCAACAGCAAAATGTCCTGTCTAAAGTTAGAGGACATAAAAGCTGGTCTAACTTTTGAAAAAACGTCTACATCTCACAGAAAGCAACACCGTTACTGAGGAGCAGACCACACACACGTGTTGCACTACAATTTGACTGCCAACATGCTAGGGGCATCGTCGCTCATAGCTGCACTAGTGAATATAGATGACCAAAGAAGGAGGAGGGCACGGAGGAGGGCACGGGAGAGGGTATACCGCACCCGCATACACCTGTTTGGCATGAATGATTCAGAGGTCTTTCGCATCTTCAGATTCCCCCCTCATGCTATCCTGGAATTAACCACAACCCTGCAGGAGGACATCACCAGCCCAACACACCGCTCACATGCAGTGCAGCCACTGGTCAAGGTACTGGCAACACTCCATTTCCTTGCCAGTGGCTCTTTTCAGCGTACAAGTGGAGTGGTGGCTGGGATGTCACAATCCTCCATGAGCAGATGTGTGCACCAGGTTGTCCCTGCAATCCTCAGACGCATGGCCAACCAAATCATAAAACCCACCACTGAGGAGCTGCGAATCAAGGCAATGGCAGATTTCTACCGAATTGCTAGATTCCCACGCACCATCGGGGCCATTGATTGCACACATGTGGCACTCCAGCCCCCCCATGAGACCGAGCACATGTACCGCAATCGGAAGAATTGGCATTCCATCAACGTACAGGTGATAGTTGATGCCCAAGGCCTCATATGGCACGTTCGTGCCAAACACCCCGGATCCACCCATGACAGCTTCATCTACAATCAATGCCACATCCGAACGGAATTCGATCAGAACGTGTATGGGAACACCTGGCTGGTTGGTGAGTGACATGGGAGTCAGGCATGACTATCCCCTCCCGTGATGCACAACAGAAGTGGCACATGCATGACTAACATTCTCCTGTCTTTTCCTTTACAGGTGACTCTGCATATGCACTGGGACCCCATCTCATGACTCCTATCCGGAACCCCCAAACCCCAGGAGAGGAACGATACAATGAAGCACACATCAAAACCCGTGCAGTGGTGGAGCGCACCTTTGGCCTCCTGAAGTCACGTTTCCGATGCCTGGATAAGTCTGGGGGGACCCTGTTGTATTCCCCAAACTTCGTGTGCCATATCATCGCTGCATGTTGCATGCTACACAATCTCGCAGTGAGGAAGGGCCTGCAGATTGAGGAACGTGATGACCTGACCCCCCAACCAGACAATCAACCCCTAACCGAGGATACCCCGTCTTCTGAGGGAAGAGCAGTCAGGAGGCAGCTCATATTGGGCATCTTTGCACGTTAAACACACACATTAATCATGGCACAATGAGAATGCATGCATGCACACCACTATGGTCCCTAGCACACACACCCCACATCCTCATCAAATTGGATTGGCACCAGTCCACCATGCAGGACTGGTGAGCAGTAACGCCACGTCAAGGCTCCAATTATGTCACTGTACATTCATACACCATTCACACGGACCTGAGGATCACTTCTCCCTGGTCCTGGGGAAGCCTTCTCCACCAAAATTGAGGATGACACCCCTTTTCCAGCAGGAATGTCACCCCCACATTCAAACAGCATTCACAACCCAAAATATGCAAAAAATGTCAGCAAAAAAAAAAAAAATGCAGAGAACAAAAAAAAAATGCTTTCAAACCAAAAAAAGGGGGGAAAAAAAATTAATGCCCTCTGCGTGAGCCACGCCTGGGGCGCCCCCGGCCACGGCCCCGGCCCCTCAGGGGAGACTCATGGGGGAGGGGAAAAGCCGGGGAAGGAGGAGCAGCCCCTGAGATCTGCCCACCTGGCGGCCTGCCCTCCAAGGCCACGGCTATTCTGTCCAGGGCAGCACCAAGTGTTGCCGTGTTGCCCTGGATAGCCTGGGTAAGGGCCCTCACATCCTGCCCAACGCCTGCTGCTGTAGTTTGCAGGTCATTTAGGCAGGTTGTGGAGGCCCGGGAGTGGGAGTCCAGGTTACCCAGCCTATCGTTGATGGAGGACAGGCTCTGATCCACCCGCCCCATAGTCTGGCAGAGCTGTCTCAGAAGGCGGGTCTGGATGGCCTGGTTCCTTCTCAGACAGGCGGGCAGGAGATTGGGCGCCCCCCTGGTGCTCTGGGATGACCTCCTGGCTCCAGCTGATGGTTGTGGCCGGGGAGAAGGGGAGGCCCTTGTGAGGGGAGCCATGTTGGGGGAGGAGGGGGGGGGCTCCCCCTTAGGGAGGGCAGGCTTCTTGCAGCCAGAGGGGAAGAGTCCGCAGAAACCAAACGTCCAGTGCCTGCCATGGACTCCTCCTCCTCATGATTCTCCTCCTCCTCATGATCGTCCTCCGCATGATCATCCTCCTCCTCTTGTTCCTCCTCCGCGGACTCTGGCCTTGTTGGGGGGGCCTCATTAGGCTGCTGTCCTGGCGTTGGAGCGGTCAGGCCAGATGGCCCTGCACCCTCCTGCACAGCTGTGGATGACACAAACCATTCACAGGTTGGAGGATCCACACACTTGCCACATATTCCCTTTCACCCCCTCCCCCACACATGCTACACACCTGAGAGAAATAAAAACCTTACCTGGCACCGCGGGGACCGGACTTGTGTCAAAGCCTGGCAGGCCCTCCACTTCATGACGGTGAAAGGTCAGGGCCACCACACGCTCCGTCGCTGTAAATCTAATCCGGCATGGTGGGCCCCCTCCTGTGCCCCTGGCATGGGCATTTATTGCGGCCAGTTTTTTTTTCACCTGACGCCGGAGGTCGTTTATTTTCTTGTCAATCCCAGACCGGGTCCGTGTCTCCCCCTCCCCCGATGAATTGACCTGCTCCGTGATCATATCCAATATCTCCCTCCTCCTGGCCGGGGTGGTGGTGGCACTCTGCGGGCCGTGGAGGTAACGCCCATAGTCGGTAATGGCCCGGGCAAGAATTCTTTTTTCCCCCACTGTAAAATTAAGCTTTCTTTTTCTCTCAGTCATACTTCCAAACAAACTCACTAGCAGTCACCAAAAATCTGTCACAAATACAAGCACAACCAATCAGGCAAGAACACACACAAAGAGAAAAAGAACACCCAAAAATCACACTAGCACTCAGCAAGAAACAGACACAAAAAAATCAGATGAAAAAATAAAGCAAGAAAACAAACGCTCAGAAATATATCAATCAAACAAACAGTCTCAAACACTTATCAAAACTCACTTTCACAAAACTACCAACAAGCACTAGATCACACAGAACACTAATCTGACAACTACAAAACACACTCTAACGAACAACAGAGCAAAAGCACTAGGTTAAATGGGAAGGGACACAAAGGGATGTACTTTTGCAATGGAAGTGCGTTTGTGTGTGTCTATTTATGCTGTCTGCGTAGTTCACAACGTTGCCCTAGTCCATTTCCAATTTCACTGATTGCGCCGCTCCCGAGTTGTGAGCATGCGCACAACGGAGCTGACATGGTTTCCTTCACGCGCGCATGCGCGAGTCGGCCGGCCCTTCATTTGCATGGGGTCACGGCTCATTTCAATGTAACACGCCCACGTCCCTCCCAATTTGTATTACTCCTCCTTACGCCTCAGGAAAAAACCTTACACTTGCGCAATCTCTTGCGCAAAAGCTACGTGAATCGCGGGATTACGCGGCTAGATTGCGCAAGTCTAACGGAAAAGTGGTGCGCTACGCCGGACCGATAATGCGCCGATCTACGTGAATCTGTTCTGAAATCTGACGGGTGCGCTTTAAATGCTGTCCATTTTTATATCTACATCTTATTGTTGAAATGTTATTAATCTTTGTGCACATATTTACCCTCCTGACTGAGGCTCATAGGAACGGTCTCTTCCTCCTGCTCGTCTTCTCCTACAGCCGATACTCCAGCAGAAGTTTGGGGTGGGGGTGCAGCTCCTCATCTTGCTCCTCAACAGGAGCTGGGGGTGGCGAGTGGGAGGGCCCTGGCTGCTCCTCCTCATCCCTCTCCTCCTCTTCCGCATCCTCCCCCTGCTCCTCCTCTTCATCCTCCTCCTCTACGGCCTGTCGCCTTGTGCTTTTGGGGCGCACAGCTGGTAGAGGAGCTCCTATAATAACACAATGTTCATATATGTAAAAATGTTTTCTAATGACGTATTCAAATTCTGTGTACTCTGCTGTATTGTATATGAATACAAATGAATTTATATAGACAGTTAACCAATGGGACAATGTTATATTAAAGGGTCTTGTGGGCACTACAGGGGACTCAGCGTGAGCTGGGCTGCCACCATGGTAAAATGAGCTGTTTTTGTCTCCTTTGTTTTGTTCAGACGATCTCATGTTAAAAAAAGGGCCTGATGGAGCACACGGGATTACTATGACAACCCCACGCCTAACACAGTAATTTAGTGGGAATCTATATATATAAAACTCAACGTGTGTGTGTATGTATGTACCAGCATCACGTCCAAACGGCTAAAGATATTTACATGAAACTTGGCACACAGGTTACTTATATGTCAGCCACAAACATAGGATAGGTGGTTTAACCCTTACCCACCCCCATTTGCCATGGTCGGGGTTTTTCTTTAAAGTCCCATTCAACTCTATGGGAAATACATGTTACTTCATAACAGCTGTAGATATTTCGATAACACTTGGTCACATGTTACTTATACGTCCACTTAAAGTATAGGATCTTTAATTTATCCCTTAACTACCCCCATTTGTGAGGGTCGGGGTTTTTGTTTAAAGTCCCATGCAAAGCAATGGGAAAAGTATGTTCCCACATAACTTCTGTGTTCCTGTCTGCTGTCCCATGTCTTTTTTCAACAGTACTATGAATACCTTGGCTGGTGGTGATATATGTTACCACAACATGGCGTCTGGATTAACAACATCTGCCCTTACATTAATTACATATGACCTTACATAACTGTCACCAAAGGAGCTGCGGTGGCTCAACGCGATTGGCACTGCGCTGACAAGCCATTCACCTCTGCAGCTAGGGGTTCGGATCCCGCTCTCGGCTACATGTGAATTGAGTTTGGTGGTCTCAGCCCGGCTCCCAGTGGGTGTGCTATGGTAAGCCTGCGCTTAGTACGCCCACCCCCCTCCCACAAAAACCACCACACTTACACACGCACTCGAAATTGGGTTAACATGCACGCACTCTGACCACGCGGTCTCTAAAAAGAGAGGCGAAGGACTAACGGGGCTAGTTGAGCGGGCAAATCCTCACTCCCTTATAGGGAGTCCCTCTGCCCCGTTGGGCTTCAAAGCGGAGCAGGTAGGACGGGCTGTGTGGGAGGACCCCCTCACACCCGCCATTGCCACCCGGGGCATGGAGAAAGGTGGCAGATTGCCTCTGGGGGAGGCCTGCCTACTCCCAACTCCTGCAGTCCGGCTCCTCTCTCGAGTACACCCACAAAATACACTTTAGAAAAAAAAAAATACATAACTGTCACCAATAACTTACCTGGATGATATTCATCCCGTATACGTTTGACCTGGTCCATGTGGCGCCTCTTCAGGTCCGACCATTTTTTTAATATGGCCATGCGGTCGTGTGTGCAGCCCTGTTGGTCGCGTAAGTCCTGCATTAGGGAGCTGATCACTTTTTTTTTTTCCGGAACCTCTGCAAGATGAAGAACAAAGTATATTATAATACTTTTGTTTAAACCCTTATGGATATATGACGGAAATCTATGGTATTCAACAATTGGAAGCATTCTCGCCTTATTAATCAATGACAGGGGTAACATGACAGATTTTATATCTTGCCATTTTGCTCACCACCTAATTATGTATATATGAGTAACAACACAGGATACACGTATAGGGGAGAAATGCGTTGCTATTCATCTGACCGCTATAATTATTTTTGGACACTTATAATGGGTCTGTACAATAGATTATTTTTTTTCATCCCTATCTTTATATAGGAACAATAATATGTTTGTTTCTTTTGACTTTTTGATGAATTAATTTTGAATAAATAATGGAGTTGATGTTATTTAAAAACTACAACTACCAGCATGCTCTGATACACCATGTAGCTCACCGTCACCAGCTGTACAACAATTATACTTTAACTCCCAGCATGCCTGGGCAGTTAATGGCTGTCCGGTAATACTGGGGAGTTGTTTTGCAACAGCTGTAGGCTCCGTTTAGGAAACAGTGCCGTACCAGATGTTTTTTTTTTATTGTGGAGGGGAGGGTGGCTATGTAGGGGTATGTGTATATGTTTTGTTTTTTAATTTATATTTAGTGTGGTGTAGTGTTTTTAAGGTACAGTCAGAGGGGCGTGGGGTTCACAGTAGTTTCCTGCTGAGGGTTTGAGCTGCAGCGCCAAATTTGCTTCAGCTAGAAGCACACTGTAAGCCCCAGCCCATGTGAATGTACCCTGTACATTCACATTGGGGGAGAGGGGGGGGGGGTTATTGCAGCCAGTTGCATGCAGGGAGTTGTAGTTTTGCAACAGCTGGAGGCAGAATGGTTGCAAAACACTGCGAGTTTGTTACCTAACTCAGGGTTTCAAGACCAGTCCACCTCCAGCTGTTGCAAAACTACTACTCCCATCAGCCATGGTCTGTCAGTGCATGGTAAGAATTTTACTTTTGCTGCATCTAGGGTGCCACAGTTTAGAGACCTGTGTATAGTGGTCTGAAAAATGTGGGCCTGCAGAACTTGCAAAACTAGAAGTGCCAGAATGCCCAGACATGCTGGAAGTTGTAGTTCTGCAACATCTAAAGGGCAATATGTATTCAAACGTCCTTGGGCCTTAAGGACCCTGAAGTCAGGACGTTCGCATACGTCTTATGTCCACAACATGTTAAATTAATTATGCTAAATAGCAAGGAAAGTGCCTAAATATACATTTACCAACCAGGGTGTCTGCAGCTGTGCAGGCATGCTGGGAGTTGTAGTTTTGCAACAGCAGGAGACACAATGTTTGGGAAATACTAATATCTGATCTTATATACTAACTTTTAAACTAGTCTAAAATGCAGTTAAAGATAATGAAATAACAGTGGTGAAAATACTTACACTAATCAGCATCTTTTCCTCACTGGGTGTAAAATTGCTTCCAACCATTTTCACTTCCAAGGACTGGGCAGCACAAAATTGCGATGCGAAAATCAACTGGCAAGGATCCAGGAAATGGTCGCGTGTTGGTCGCGTGTTGTTCGCGCGTTTGCGCATGCGTGAACGAGAATTTCGCAATAAATATCGCAATCGCATTAGCGAAATTTCGCAATATTTTTTTTTCGCTAAAATATCACGAATATTTGATTTTAGCGAATATTTCTCGAATATTCTACTATATATTCGTGATATATCGTGAAATCGAATATGGCGTATTCCGCTCAACACTATTGGTGACAAGTGACAGGCTGCATCTGGCAACAGGCATGGTGACAAGTGACAGGCTCTATCTGGTGACAAGTGACAGGTTGTATCTGGTGATACTCATTGGTGACAAGTGACAGGCTGCATCTGGTGACGCTCATTGGTGACAAGTGACAGGCTGTATCTGGCGACAGGAATGGTGACAAGTGACAGGCTGTATCTGGTGACAAGTGACAGGCTGCATCTGGCGACAGGCATGGTGACAAGTGACAGGCTGCATCTGGTGACATTCAGTGGTGACAAGTGACATGCTGCATCTGGCAACAAGGCATGGTGACAATTGCCCCTCTCTGTTCACTACCCTCTCTCTCACATTTGTAAAGGGGGAGGAGTTAGTAAGGTGACCACGCCCTTGTAGAGACGCCATAAATATTTCTGCACCCAGGCGCCTGTGACCCTAGGATCGGCCCTGGACTCATCAGACCAAAGCACAGATTTCCACTGGTCTAATGTCCATTCCTTGTGTTCTTTAGCCCAAACAAGTCTCTTCTGCTTGTTGCCTTTCTTTAACTGTGGTTTCCTAGCAGATATTCTACCATGATTCTACCCTGATTCACACAGTCTCCTCTTAACAGTTGTTCTAGAGATGTGTCTGCTGCAAAAGGTGGCTACTTTGAAGAACCTAGAATATGACATATATTTTCAGTTGTTTCACACTTTTTTGTTATGTATATAATTCCACATGTGTTAATTCATAGTTTTGTTGCCTTCAGTGTGACTCTACAATTTTCATAGTCATGAAAATAAAGAAAACTCTTGGAATGAGAAGGTGTGTCCAAAATTTTGGTCTGTACTGTATATATATTATTTATTTACACTATATTATTAAAAATATTGGGATGCCTGCCTTTACACGCATATGAACTTAAATGGCATTCCAGTCCTAGTCCATAGGGTTCAATATTGAGTTGACCCACAGTTATAACAGCTTCAACTCTTCTGGGAAGCCTGTCCACATGGTTTAGGAATGTGTCTATGGGAAGGTTTGACCTTTCTTCCGGAAGCGCATTTGTAAGGTCAGACACTGATGTTGGCCTGACTCACAGTCTCCACTAATGTGAAGGCTAGTAAAATTCCTTCACCTCAAACTCACTCATCCAAGTCTGTAAGGACCTTGCTTTGTGCACTGGTCCAATTCATTTGGTGGAGGGGGAATTAATTTGTGGGGTTGTTTTTCAGGGGTTGGGTTTGGCCCCTTAGTTCCAGTGAAGGGACATTTTAGACAATTTCATGCTTCCAACTTTGTGGGAACAGTTTGGGGACAGCCCCTTCCTGTTCCAAAATGACTGCACACCAGTGCACAAAGCAGGGTCCATAAACATATGGATGTAGCAATGGTGGTGGAAAATAACTTCAAGTGCAAAAAAATCCATTATAATAATAAATAAAACATATAGAAGTAAGTGCAACAATCTAAAAAATAAAAATTCCAAAGTGCTATAATGGTGTGAATCTCCCAACTAAAAAGTTAATTTGTATTGCAATTATCTGTAGAGGAGTTTCCACCATCCCTGCTAAGTTAATTTTTTTTCTGAAATCACACATCACTGGAATTATTGCACTTGAAGTTAAGCTGTATGACAAATATCTATAGGAGGAGTTTACACCATCCTTGCTAAGTTTAATTTTTTATGTTTTTTTTTTCTTCAGTTTGATTTGTATTATATGTGATGTTACATATCACAGAGACCAGTATTGTGGTAATATTGAAGTTTGTTGAGATTTCCACACATTAGAGGGTTCCACCGTTATTAAGTTGTTGATTAGTAAGTTAGCGCTGCACTTTTTTTTGTGTTGTGGGAATACATAACAGTGCTTAGCGGCAAGCTTTGTACTGATACTTTTTTTATTTTACCTCCAGTAGTTTATTGTAAATAGTAGTTGTAACGGACCCCCAAGTGGGACAGGGGTTCCATTCCCGCACACAAGGTAGCTATCGACACCCCACAATCCGGCGAACACGACCCATACGAATTCCCAATTAACGAGACACACAGCTATGAAGTTCAAGCAGGTCTGACAATCTTTACTGAGACAGCGGGCTCTTATATACACAAAAAGAATACTCCAGTAATCAAATGAACAATGACCCAACTCTACCCACAACATCATATAATGATTCCTAATGAGCCCCTCAATACACATCTTTTAGTCAGACATTCTGGCTCCAGCTCTGACATAATTTACAAGAGCTAATTAACTACAGCTGATAATTCATACACCTGACCTTAAGGCTGTTTGTTAAATCACAATACACATTTAGCATCAATAGACCTTCACATTAGACATGTGCACAGAAAAAAAAATCGTTTTTTTTTTGTTCTGTTTCGTATCGTTCCGTTTTTTCGTTTTCGTTCGTTTTTCGTAAGACGCCCGTTTTCCTGTTTGTTCCCGTTCGTTTTTCGTATGACGCGATTTTTTTTGTATTCCGATCGTTTCGTATTTTCGTTACTGTTTTATTTTCGTACATGCGGGATGGTTCGTTATTCTGTTTAATTCATGTTCATTACTTGTTAGACAATAATTTTCGTGAATTTTCGTCAATGATTTGCAGTATCTTGAAACCCTTTTCTTTTGCTATTTTCAGTCGTATGTTCATATGACATCTATAACAAAAGATTTGCATTCTGTATTTTAAATTCCTTTTTTCTGTTCGTATTTTGGATTCAAAATACAGCATGCAAATCTTTTGTTATAGATGTCATATGAACAATGAACATAGGACTGAAAACAAACAGAAAATGGAGATCTATGTAGTGATGCCTGTTTTTCACCGGCCCTAAGGGCCGACGCATCCACATATAGACGTAGGATGCTAGGCCCGTTCTACTCTATTCAATTTACAGGCATAGCCTTAGCGAATTGGTTTGTATTTGTTTATTATTTGTTTTTTTGTTTCTCTTTTTTTTTCTTCAATGGCCCTACTCTGTACCGACATGTTGTCAGTACTGTATATGCCGATATTGTACGTTGGTTTATGTATGTTGTCTGAAGAAAATTTAATAAAAATCATTTGAAAGAAAACAAACAGAAAAAGGATTGAAACAAAATACAGCATGCAAATCTTTTGTTATAGATGTCATATGAACAATGAACATAGGACTGAAAACAAACAGAAAAAGTATTGAAACAAAATACAAAATGCAAATCTTTTGTTATAGATGAAATATGAACAATGAACATAGGACTGAAAACAAACAGAAACAGGATTGAAACAAAATACAGCATGCAAATCTTTTGTTATAGATGTCATATGAACAATGAACATAGGACTGAAAACAAACAGAAAAAGGATTGAAACAAAATACAGCATGCAAATCTTTTGTTATAGATGTCATATGAACAATGAACATAGGACTGAAAACAAACAGAAAAAGGATTCAAACAAAATACAGAATGTAAATCTTTTGTTATAGATGTCATTTTTGTTCTTTTGCCGTTTTCGCTTTGTCGTTTTTTTTTCGTCGGATCATTCATTCGTATTTGCGGTTGTTCGTTATGCGGCTCATTCGTAATCTTGTAGTTTTCGTATTTTGGTGCTTTAATTTTTTCGTATGTACACATTATCCTGCGGGTACGAAAATGAACATTTTCGTACGAAAATAACATTCGTACGAACGGGAATGCACATATCTACTTCACATGATATAGGGTCAATTAGCACAACACAATGGAAGATCCTTAGAAGCCAACCTAGATTCATTTACATCACAGTAGCAGACTTAATTACTACAACAGGCTTTATAGTACACAACAGGCAGGTAGCTGGAGGTGATGACATCTTTCAATCTTTCAATTAACCTGTTGGGTTCAGAAGCAACAACCAGTAATAGTTCAACATATCCTGGAATATATTGTGAATTACAGACCCATGTTAAAGCAATCCAAGATATATTCTGAATATCTATTATTTTCTGGCTCATACTTTTTAAGAGCTTCTGGGTTCCACGGGCCCTTCCATTACAGTAGTGTGGTAATTACCTATTATACTACAGATCGGCATGTGGCATTAAGAAACATTAACGGATTTCAGTTGTGCCCCACCAGGCCGGCCCCCCATGGGCAATGTGCCTGTTTGCTGAGTTCATCTCCCCATCCCTGCACTCAGTGCATTGATTAGCAGCACTAATGGGAACTGATTGGCGACACTGATAGCTGATACTGGCAGCACTGATGGTCACTGATTGATGGCATTGGTTGGCACTGATTCGGCACTGACAGGCAACACTGATTGGCAGCTCTAATAGGAACTAATTGGCACTGATAGGTGGCACTGATTGGCACTGATTGCATTGGTTGGCACTGACAGGTGGTACTGATTGGCACTGACAGGTGGTACTTATTGGCACTGACATGTGGCACTGGTTTGCACTGATAGGTGGCATTGGTACTGACAGGTGGCCCTGATAGGTGGCATTGATTGACAATGATTGTCATTGACAGGTGACATTGGCACTGATAGAGGAGAGGAGGAGTTTCACATTGAGCAGATTACCAGGCTTGTAAGAGGCACTAAGTGTGTTAAACTGTCATGTAATGACACTGCTTGTAGAGACCAGTTGTCAAACCTGTCGGGGGTGGGTGGGACCGAACAGCTATCATACACCAGCCAGCGGGATAGGAGCTGGGCGGGACACTCTGTGTATTTGTCTCTGCCCCCTTTCTATCAACCACCAGTCAATAATTTGCCTTCTTATGAACAGAGCGGCCCACCCAGCACTGATCCCATTGGCTGGTGTATGATAGCTGATAAAAAAGGGGGTGGAGCCACATACACAAAGCTGCCCACCCAGCCCCTATCCCGTTGACTGGTGTATGATAGCTGTTCGATCCCACCCACCCCCGACATCACTGCCAAGTTTTGACAGCTGGTCTCTGCAAGCAGTGACATTACATGACAATTTAATGCACTTAGTGACTCTTAGCCTGATGATCTGCTTAATGTGAAAGCGCTATACACTCTCTTGCAGCCTTTCACAGGAGAACTCAGGAGACAGCCGACATGCAGCTACTCTAACAGGGGTGATTAGGGTGTGCCAAGGCACACACGGCACACCCCGTGTACACGCCTATGGATACAAGTCAAATTATGCACCCTAAGGTTTAAATATTTCTGAAGGGATGCTGACCCTGCAACTTTTCTCATCATAACAGTGAGAGTGCACCAGGTGATTATAATGACTCAGACCCTCCAGTGCCAGATTCAGAACTTGAGTGGCCCAGGGCATTTCAAGTTTGGGGTCCTTTCAACGTAGATATTAAATTATATGTCAACTGAAATGAATGAAAAAACACATTTTGTTCTAAAAATATATATATAAATTAGGTTCCGAAGAAGACACTTGTCTGATTTATTTTTCTCCATTTTATTAACTGTTTGAATACACATTACACGGGTAATTGGAACTGGCAAGACATGCATCAAAGTTATGCACCCCACTGCAATACTTACAAAAAGTTTTTCTTCCTGCCCATAGTGTGCAAAAACTTTAACTATCACATCAAACTGTATCATCTTGATGGCACTGCTCTAGACCGCCAGTAGGCACAGAGCACTTAATCTTTCATGGGTCATTGTGGTTCTCAGATAATTCTTTATCACTGCCAATATGCTGAACGACTTTTCTCTAGAGCAAATAGTGACCATCATGCTCAAATATATTCTAAGTTACATTAACACCTGGAAAGGTATCAGCAAGCCTTTCATTGTGTAATAAAACTGCTTGTTGAGATGGAGTGAGACATGACCAGAGCTTGGCAAAAGCTGCAAACTGGACAATTTCATCAATGAACACACTACTGAAGTCTCAAGGAATAATTATAAAACAAATTGAGAGTCCCTCTCATTCAGAATCAGTCTTCATAAGACAGAATGAAACAAATATCAATTTCTTCAGAGCAGAAAAAGGTAGAAAAATTCAACCGTTTGTTCCAATTCCCACAATCTACATAGATCAACTGTAACACTGTGCATTGCTACTGTTACGCAGAACTGTATTGGGCCACAAGATGGAAGTGCTCTGCAACTCGCTTATCACAAGTAAGCATGATTTTTTCATTTAGATCAGGGGTCTCCAAACCCCCGCCTGCGGGCCACATCCAGCCGACAGCTCAGACTTTGCCAACATAGCATTGCCAATCTGCTGTCTTTTAAAAGCAGCTGCTGTTATCGGCAGTATAAAAAAGTGTAAATAAAGTTGCGCTACTAATATATAGAAAAGCTGCTAGCATTGACAATTAGGGATGAGCTTCGCTTTCGATGCAAACACATGTTCGCATCGAACATTGCCTGTTCGATTGTTCGTCGAAAACGAACAAATCGGGTCGTTCGCGCCAAATTCGAATGACCCATAATTCACTGCGGCGTTGCGCGCTGATGATTGGCCAAGCATGCACCATGACCCCGCATGCTTGGCCAATCACAGCGCCCAAAAAACGAAGAGACCTAATTGGCCAAAGCCTGGGTGCTTTGGCCAATTAGGGCTCAGGGCTTTAGCATACGCCCCACACTATAAAAGGCTGCCTCCCGGGCGGCCTCGTGTAGTGTTTTCCGGCTTGCTTTACAGAGAAGTCAGACAGACAGTCAGTTAGAGAGAGAGAGAGAGAGATAGAGATACAGGGCCAGATTCAGGTAGAGTTACTCTGGAGTATCAGTGATACTCCAGCCTAACTCTCACTTTGAACCGGCGTTTCTGTTTTCAGTAAGCAGAAAACAAGAAACGCCGGGTTGGAGTTCCAATACGAGCGGCGTAATTGTATTTCGCCGTCGTATCAGAACTGCAATTTTAAAAATGGCGCTGGGGGCGTTCCCGCTGATTAACGCCGAGAATATGTTAATCAGCGAGAATCGGCAATTCACGATCGTATTCGGGCCCGACGCAGTGACTTTCCGACGTTTCCGTAAGAGATACGCGGCGTAAAGATAAAGCAGCCTCCTAGTGGAGTATCCTATGTTAAGTATGGCCGTCGTCATCGCGTCGAAAACAATTCGAGTCGTTTGCGTAAAACATCCGTGAATGGGGATTGACGTCATTGACATTCACTGACAGAATTTTGAGCCAGTCGACGCATGCGCAGTACGTTCGCCGCGGGATCGCGCCTAGTTATAATAATACACGCCCCCTACCTGCCCAATTTGAATAACGCCGGCTCATTTTCGCTACGCCGCCGCAACTTTAGGAGCAAGTGCTATGTAAATAACAGTACTTGCTCCTAAAGTTTCGGTGGAGTAACGTAAATGAGAAACGTTACTCCACCATAAAGAAGCGCCCATCTACCAGAATCTGGCCCACAGTGTCTTTTCAGATACAGTAGATAGATAGATAGATAGAGCAGGGAGGCTAGTAAGTCAGTACAGTTAAATTTACAGTTTGTAGAGAATATATTGACATCCCTAGGAGTTGTCAATATATTTATAAACTGTATAGCTTAGCTAGATCTGCTATTAGTATCTGTCAGGCAGGAGATTGTGCTTGATGCAGTGCGCTAAAATGTTGTATTGCCTGCATTAGGGTTTACCTTAAAGTAAACATAGTACTCCGTGTTAGTCAACGTGTGCTAGTTAATTGCACATAGACGCATTACCTGTTACTGCAAGTGTGCTATTTATTTGCACAGAAAGGCAGTTGCTGTTAATGCAAGTGGGCTATTGAATTGCACAGAAACGCAGTCGCTCTGACTGTGCGTGTGCTGTTTAATACCACCTGACCGCATTTGGTGTCACCGCACGTGTGCTGTTACATACCACCTGAGCGCATTTGGTGTCACCGCACGTGTGCTGTTACATACCACCTGAGCGCATTTGGTATCACCGCACGTGTGCTGTTACATACCATCTGAGCGCATTTGGTGTCACCGCACGTGTGCTGTTACATACCACACGAGCGCATTTAGTGTCACCGCACGTGTGCTGTTACATACCACCCGAGCGCATTTGGTGTCACCGCACGTGTGCTGTTACATACCACCCGAGCGCATTTGGTGTCACCGCACGTGTGCTGTTACATACCACCTGAGCGCAGTTGGTGTCACCGCACGTGTGCTGTTACATACCACCTGAGCGCAGTTGGTGTCACTGCACGTGTGCTGTTACATACCACCTGAGCGCATTTGGTGTCACCGCACGTGTGCTGTTACATACCATCTGAGCGCATTTGGTGTCACCGCACGTGTGCTGTTACATACCACACGAGCGCATTTAGTGTCACCGCACGTGTGCTGTTACATACCACCCGAGCGCATTTGGTGTCACCGCACGTGTGCTGTTACATACCACCTGAGCGCAGTTGGTGTCACCGCACGTGTGCTGTTACATACCACCTGAGCGCAGTTGGTGTCACTGCACGTGTGCTGTTACATACCACCTGAGCGCATTTGGTGTCACCGCACGTGTGCTGTTACATACCATCTGAGCGCATTTGGTGTCACCGCACGTGTGCTGTTACATACCACACGAGCGCATTTAGTGTCACCGCACGTGTGCTGTTACATACCACCCGAGCGCATTTGGTGTCACCGCACGTGTGCTGTTACATACCACCCGAGCGCATTTGGTGTCACCGCACGTGTGCTGTTACATACCACCTGAGCGCAGTTGGTGTCACCGCACGTGTGCTGTTACATACCACCTGAGCGCAGTTGGTGTCACTGCACGTGTGCTGTTACATACCACCTAAGTGCAGTTGGTGTCACCGCACGTTTGCTGTTACATACCACCTGAGCGCAGTTAGTGTCACCGCATGTTTGCTGTTACATACCACCTGAGCGCAGTTAGTGTCACCGCACGTTTGCTGTTACATACCACCTGAGCGCATTTGGTGTCACCGCACGTGTGCTGTTACATACCACCTGAGCGCATTTGGTGTCACCGCAAGTGTGCTGTTACATACCACCTGAGCGCATTTGGTGTCACTGCACGTGTGCTGTTACATACCAAATGAGTGCAGTTAGAGTCATTGTACGTGTGCTGTTACATACCACCTGAGCGCTGTTAGTGTCACTGCACGTGTGCTGTTACATACCACCTGAGCGCATTTGGTGTCACCGCACGTGTGCTGTTACATACCACCTGAGTGCAGTTAGTGTCACTGCAGGTTTACTGTTACATATCACCTGAGCGCATTTGGTGTCACTGCACGTGTGCTGTTACATACCACCTGAGCGCATTTGGTGTCACCGCACGTGTGCTGTTACATACCACCTGAGCGCATTTGGTGTCACCGCACGTGTGCTGTTACATACCACCTGAGCGCATTTGGTGTCACCGCACGTGTGCTGTTACATACCATCTGAGCGCATTTGGTGTCACCGCACGTGTGCTGTTACATACCACACGAGCGCATTTAGTGTCACCGCACGTGTGCTGTTACATACCACCCGAGCGCATTTGGTGTCACCGCACGTGTGCTGTTACATACCACCCGAGCGCATTTGGTGTCACCGCACGTGTGCTGTTACATACCACCTGAGCGCAGTTGGTGTCACCGCACGTGTGCTGTTACATACCACCTGAGCGCAGTTGGTGCCACTGCACTGTGCTGTTACATACCACCTAAGCGCAGTTGGTGTCACCGCACGTTTGCTGTTACATACCACCTGAGCGCAGTTAGTGTCACCGCACGCTTGCTGTTACATACCACCTGAGCGCAGTTAGTGTCACCGCACGTTTGCTGTTACATACCACCTGAGTGCATTTGGTGTCACCGCACGTGTGCTGTTACATACCACCTGAGCGCATTTGGTGTCACCCCAAGTGTGCTGTTACATACCACCTGAGCGCATTTGGTGTCACTGCACGTGTGCTGTTACATACCAAATGAGTGCAGTTAGTGTCATTGTACGTGTGCTGTTACATACCACCTGAGCGCAGTTAGTGTCACTGCACGTGTGCTGTTACATACCACCTGAGCGCATTTGGTGTAACCTCACGTGTGCTGTTACATACCACCTGAGCGCAGTTAGTGTCACTGCAGGTTTGCTGTTACATATCACCTGAGCGCATTTGGTGTCACTGCACGTGTGCTGTTACATATCACCTGAGCGCATTTGGTGTCACTGCACGTGTGCTGTTACATACCACCTGAGCGCATTTGGTGTCACCGCACGTGTGCTGTTACATACCACCTGAGCGCATTTGGTGTCACCGCACGTGTGCTGTTACATACCACCTGAGCGCATTTGGTGTCACCGCACGTGTGCTGTTACGTACCATCTGAGCGCATTTGGTGTCACCGCACGTGTGCTGTTACATACCACACGAGCGCATTTAGTGTCACCGCACGTGTGCTGTTACATACCACCCGAGCGCATTTGGTGTCACCGCACGTGTGCTGTTACATACCACCCGAGCGCATTTGGTGTCACCGCACGTGTGCTGTTACATACCACCTGAGCGCAGTTGGTGTCACCGCACGTGTGCTGTTACATACCACCTGAGCGCAGTTGGTGCCACTGCACTTGTGCTGTTACATACCACCTAAGCGCAGTTGGTGTCACCGCACGTTTGCTGTTACATACCACCTGAGCGCAGTTAGTGTCACCGCACGTTTGCTGTTACATACCACCTGAGCGCAGTTAGTGTCACCGCACGTTTGCTGTTACATACCACCTGAGTGCATTTGGTGTCACCGCACGTGTGCTGTTACATACCACCTGAGCGCATTTGGTGTCACCGCAAGTGTGCTGTTACATACCAAATGAGTGCATTTGGTGTCACTGCACGTTTGCTGTTACATACCACCTGAGTGCATTTGGTGTCACCGCACGTGTGCTGTTACATACCACCTGAGCGCATTTGGTGTCACCGCAAGTGTGCTGTTACATACCACCTGAGCGCATTTGGTGTCACTGCACGTGTGCTGTTACATACCAAATGAGTGCAGTTAGTGTCATTGTACGTGTGCTGTTACATACCACCTGAGCGCAGTTAGTGTCACTGCACGTGTGCTGTTACATACCACCTGAGCGCATTTGGTGTCACCGCACGTGTGCTGTTACATACCACCTGAGCGCAGTTAGTGTCACTGCAGGTTTGCTGTTACATATCACCTGAGCACATTTGGTGTCACTGCACGTGTGCTGTTACATACCACCTGAGCGCATTTGGTGTCACTGCACGTGTGCTGTTACATACCACCTGAGCGCATTTGGTGTCACTGCAGGTTTGCTGTTACATATCACCTGAGCGCATTTGGTGTCACTGCACGTGTGCTGTTACATACCACCTGAGCGCATTTGGTGTCACTGCACGTGTGCTGTTACATACCACCTGAGCGCATTTGGTGTCACTGCACGTGTGCTGTTACATACCACCTGAACGCAGTTGGTGTCACTCCGCTTGTGCTGTTAAATACCACCTGAACGCAGTTGGTGTCACTGCGCTTGTGCTGTTACATAGCACCTGAACGCATAAATATGTCTGGAAGGACAACAAAGAGAGGCAGAGAGTCACGAGGGCCAGCAGGCTCTGCATCTCGAGGTAACGCTGGTGGTGGATGTGTTGCATCCTCTTCAGCATGTGGCCGTGGCCGCTCGTCTTCTTTTCGGGAGCTGGCCGTGTTGAGCCTCAACATGCAGAAATTAGTAGAGTGGATGACCAAGCCGTCCTCATCCTCCTCATCCTCTCTCACACAGACTGATCAAAATGTATCTGGCAAAGCAGCTGCCAAGGTGTCCTCTTCCCTCTGCACAATGGCTTCACACAATACTTCCCTAGTACCACCATGTCCTCCTGAGGAGTCCCCCGAACTGTTTCAACACAGTGTTGGGTACATGCTGCAGGAAGATGCGCAGCGTTTTGAAGACTCCGATGACGGAACACAGATAGAGGAAGGCATTGATGTGAGCCCAGGTAGAGGGGGTGGCCGAGAGGGACAGCAATCTGGCAGTGATGATGTTCCCCCAGCTGGAGCATACTGCCAGGTTGTTGACAGTGATGAGGAGGGAGGGGATGATGAGGTCACTGACTCTACCTGGGTGCCTGATAGGAGAGAGGAGGAGGAGGAGGACGAGGCACAGGCACATCTCCAAAGAGGCAGGATGCCCTCCAGGGGTCAGCTTAAGGTCACACCCACTGCATTACAGCGCACATCTACAGCGCTTGTGCATGGCGCTGCTGTGTCTGACCAGTACAGCAAAAGTTCTTTGGTGTGGGCCTTTTTTGAAACATGTCCACAAGATCGTACCTTTGCTATTTGCAACTTATGTCGCAAGCGTATCTCGCGTGGCCAAAACATCAACCGCCTGAGTACCACATGCTTGTCCAGACATATGTCGACCTGCCATGCAGCTCGTTGGCAAGCACACCAGAAAGACCCACACCAAAGACAAAAGCGTACCCCCCCTTGCCCTTCTGGGACCTCCAACCCCAGTAGACCCCCAGTCCTCTCTGAAGCCTGCAGTGAACGTGTAGAAATAGGTGTGTCACAAGCTAGTAGTAGCGGTCAATCTACTGATAGTACCAGGCAAATTTCCCTGCCCCAGCTGCTGCAGCGCCGAAAGAAGTACAATCCCAACCATCCACATGCCCAGCAGTTGAATGCTAGCTTAGCGAAATTGCTAGCACTTCAACTGCTACCTTTTCAGTTGGTAGATTCTGCCCCCTTCCGTGAGTTTGTGCAATGTGCAGTACCTCAGTGGCAAGTACCAAAACGCCACTTTTTCTCACGGAAGGCAATTCCGGCTCTCTACCGGCATGTGGAAGGCAATGTCCATGCCTCGCTGGACAGGGTGGTCAGTGGTAAGGTGCATCTTACCGCTAACTCATGGTCCAGCAGGCATGGACAGGGATGTTACCTGTCTTTTACGGCGCATTGGGTGACTCTGCTGGCAGCTGGGAAGGACGCAGGGCAAGGTCCAGTAGTTTTGGAGGTTGTTCCGCCACCATGCCTCCAAAACACTACTACTGTTTGTGACGCACCTCTCTCCTCCACCCCCTCCTCTTCTTCTTCCTCTGTGGCCTCTTCCTGTGGTGATGTTTTCTCTGAACCAGCCATGCTCCGTAGGCGTACGAGGGGCTACGCAGGAATGCAGGCCAAGAGATGCCATGCGGTGCTAGAGCTGGTGTGCTTGGGAGACAGGAGCCACACTGGGGAAGAGGTTTTGTCAGCTCTGCAGGGTCAGGCTGAGAGGTGGTTGACACCACGCCAGCTGAAGCCTGGAATGGTGGTCAGCGATAATGGCACCAACCTCCTCTCTGCCCTGCGACACGGAAAACTCACCCAGGTGCCCTGTTTTGCGCATGTCCTCAATTTGGTGGTGCAGCGGTTCTTGGGCAGGTACCCGGGCTTGCAGGATGTCCTGAAGCAGCTCAGGAAAGTCTGTGTGCATTTCCGGAGGTCATATAATGCCACTGCTCGGCTGATTGACCTCCAAAGGGAATACAACCTGCCCAAGAACCGCCTAATTTGTGACATGCCCACCAGATGGAACTCTACGTTGGCCATGCTGCAGCGGCTGCACACGCAGCAGCGTGCCATCAATTAGTACCTGTGCCAATATGGCAGCAGAACTGGGTCAGGGGAGCTAGTTTTTTTCCCCATGCCAGTGGGCCTTGATCAGGGATGCATGCACTGTCCTGTCACCATTTGAGGAGGCCACAAGGATGGTGAGCAGTGACAGTGCATGCATCAGTGAGACTGTCCCTCTTATTCACATGTTGGAGCACACGCTACGTGGAATAATGAACAGGGCCCTTGAGGCAGAACAGAGGGAAGAAGAGGAGGACTTCCTTACCTCTCAAGGCCCCCTTTACCCAGACAGTGGTCCTGCTTGCCCACCTAGCACACAGGAAGAGGAGGAGGAGGAGGAGGATGATTGTAACAGCAGCATGGAGGTGGAGCAGCAGTCTTCAAGGGATCATTTACAGTCCCAAGGAGCACATGGACTTTTACGTGGCTGGGATGAGGTGCCTGTGGATCCTGTCATCCTTAGTGACCCAGAGGACTGTGCCCCGAATGCCTCTGCAAACCTACGCTGCATGGCCTCCCTGATCCTGCAAAGCCTGCGTAAGGATCCTTGTGTACGTGCTATCAAGGAGAGGGATCATTACTGGCTGGCAACTCTCCTTGATCCACGTTACAAGAGTAAGGTTGCGGACCTTATGTTGCCATCGCAGAGGGAGCAGAAGATGAAACTTCTGCGGGAGGCCTTGCAGAAGGGTTTGTGCAATGCGTTCCCAGAACCGGGGGGAATTACCAAAACCTGGCTCTGGACAACGTCTTGCTGAGGCTTCGGTGAGTCACAGAAGGGGCGGTGGAGAAGGTGGTCGTCTGACCGATGCGTTCAGGCAGTTTTTTAGTCCACAGCCCCAAGGTCTGACCGGTTCCAGCAACCATCGCCAGCGTCTGGTTTACATGGTCCGGGAATACCTAGGGGGAAGATACGACTTGGACACCTTCCCCACCGAAAATCCTCTTGCTTACTGGGTCTTGAGGATGGATCACTGGCCAGAGCTTGCCCAGTACGCAATTGAGCTACTGGCTTGCCCTGCATCCAGTGTTCTTTCAGAACGGACATTAAGTGCTGCTGGAGGCTTTGTGACTGATCACAGGGTGAGCCTCTCCACCGGCTCTGTTGATCGACTGAGCTTCATCAAAATGAATCAAGCTTGGATCAACACCAGCTACCAAGCACCTGATGCTGATATTAATGAATAATATCTTTTTGTTGAAATGTCAGATCCCTTTTAGACTGCGTATGCTGATGCTGAGTGACTGTCCTCTTATGCTGCTGATGGAATATCCTTCTCCTGCTCACTTTTCTTGCTGATAGCTAGTAAGATGTTGTGTTTCTGGGCTCCGCCACCAGTGCCTAAGGCACAATTTTTCAGCCCCTGTTCAACAGGGGCGCCTAATAACAATTCTTGATGCAATACTTTGCACGTGGCTCCTTGTTGCGCTCCAATTGGAGTTATTGGGAGGGGTTGCAGTGTTGTGTTGTGCCCCAGGCCCAATTTTTCTGCCCCTGTTTAACAGGGGCGCCTAATAACAATTTTTGATGCAATACTTTGCACGTGGCTCCTTGTTGCGCTCCAATTGGAGTTATTGGGAGGGGTTGCAGTGTTGTGTTGTGCCCAAGGCCCAATTTTTCTGCCCCTGCTTAACAGGGGTGCCTAATAACAATTTTTGATGCAATACTTTGCACGTGGCTCCTTGTTGCGCTCCAATTGGAGTTATTGGGAGTGGTTGCAGTGTTGTGTTGTGCCCAAGGCCCAATTTTTCTGCCCCTGTTTAACAGGGGCACCTAATAACAATTTTTGATGCAATACTTTGCACGTGGCTCCTTGTTGCGCTCCAGTTGGAGTTATTGGGAGGGGTTGCAGTGTTGTGTTGTGCCCAAGGCCCAATTTTTCTGCTTAACAGGGGCGCCTAATAACAATTTTTGATGCAATACTTTGCACGTGGCTCCTTGTTGCTCTCCAATTGGAGTTATTGGGAAGGGTTGCAGTGTTGTGTTGTGCCCAAGGCCCAATTTTTCTGCCCCTGCTTAACAGGGGCGCCTAATAACAATTTTTGATGCAATACTTTGCACGTGGCTCCTTGTTGCGCTCCAATTGGAGTTATTGGGAGGGGTTGCAGTGTTGTGTTGTGCCCAAGGCCCAATTTTTCTGCCCCTGTTTAACAGGGGCGCCTAATAACAATTTTTGATGCAATACTTTTCACGTGGCTCCTTGTTGCGCTCCAATTGGAGTTATTGGGAGGGGTTGCAGTGTTGTGTTGTGCCCAAGGCCCAATTTTTCTGCTTAACAGGGGCGCCTAATAACAATTTTTGATGCAATACTTTGCACGTGGCTCCTTGTTGCGCTCCAATTGGAGTTATTGGGAGGGGTTGCAGTGTTGTGTTGTGCCCAAGGCCCAATCTTTCTGCCCCTGTTTAACAGGGGCGCCTAATAACAATTTTTGATGCAATACTTTGCACGTGGCTCCTTGTTGCGCTCCAATTGGAGTTATTGGGAAGGTTTGCAGTGTTGTATTGTGCCCAAGGCCCAATTTTTCTGTTTAACCAGTTAAGGACCCCCGCACGCCTATGTACGTCCACAACATGGCTCGTACAGGCACAAGGGCGTAAATTTACGTCCTCGCCTTAGTGCGGTTCGGGGGTCCCATCGGGACCCCCTCCGCGGCGTGCGGCGGTCCCCCTGGCTCTGGGAGCGATCGCCGACGAGCGGGCGGATGTCCGTGTTTTCCGCCCCCCCCCGCGATCGCTCCCAGCCAATGGGAGCGCGCTCCCAGCCTGTCACTTCCTCCTCCTGTGTTTACACAGGAAGGAGGAAATGATCATTTCTCTCATCGCAGTGCTGTTTCCCAGCGCTGCTGATGAGAGAAGACATGCCAAGTAAGTGTGCACCAACACAACACTGACACACACTCACATAGGCATATTAACCCCTTGTGATCGCCCCCCCCACCCCCCTG
Organism: Rana kukunoris; assembly: GCA_029574335.1. NCBI lineage: Eukaryota > Metazoa > Chordata > Amphibia > Anura > Ranidae > Rana > Rana kukunoris. The sequence continues at coordinate 334,788,757 of CM056051.1, read as the reverse complement.
TCACAGTGTTACTGAATGCAGTGATTTAATCACTGCATTTAGTGTCAGTGTGACAGGCACTGTAAAAAACAGTTAGTGTTAGGTTCAGGATAGCCCCCCCACCCCCCCTAATAAAGTTTTAACCCCCTGATCACCGCCCTAGTTAACCCTTTCACTCCCTATTGCCAGCGTCACTAAGCGATCATTTTTCTGATCGCTGTATTAGTGTCGCTGTTCCCGCTAGGTAGCTATTTTTTTTTATTACGATTTTTTTTTTTACTAAAGACATGTGGCTAAATAAATTTTGGCCTAAATGTTTTACTAAAATTTAGTTTATTTGATTTTTTTTATAACAAATAGTAAAAAAATTGTGATTTTTTTCAAAATTGTCGCTCTATTTTAGTTTATAGCGCAAAAAATAAAAATCGCAGAGGCGATCAAATACCACCGAAAGAAAGCTCTATTTGTGGGAAGAAAAGGACGCAAATTTTGTTTGGGAGCCACGTCGCACGACCGCGCAATTGTCTGTTAAAGCGACGCAGCGCCGAATTGTAAAAACACCTTGGGTCATTTAGCAGCGTAAGTGTCCGGGTCTTAAGTGGTTAACAGGGGCACCTAATAACAATTTTTGATGCAATACTTTGCATGTGGCTCCTTGTTGCGCTCCAATTGGAGTTATTGGGAGGGGTTGCAGTGTTGTGTTGTGCCCAAGGCCCAATTTTTCTGCTTAACAGGGGCGCCTAATAACAATTTTTGATGCAATACTTTGCACGTGGCTCCTTGTTGCTCTCCAATTGGAGTTATTGGGAAGGGTTGCAGTGTTGTGTTGTGCCCAAGGCCCAATTTTTCTGCTTAACAGGGGCGCCTAATAACAATTTTTGATGCAATACTTTGCACGTGGCTCCTTGTTGCTCTCCAATTGGAGTTATTGGGAAGGGTTGCAGTGTTGTGTTGTGCCCAAGGCCCAATTTTTCTGCTTAACAGGGGCGCCTAATAACAATTTTTGATGCAATACTTTGCACGTGGCTCCTTGTTGCGCTCCAATTGGAGTTATTGGGAGGGGTTGCAGTGTTGTGTTGTGCCCAAGGCCCAATTTTTCTGCCCCTGTTTAACAGGGGCGCCTAATAACAATTTTTGATGCAATACTTTGCACGTGGCTCCTTGTTGCGCTCCAATTGGAGTTATTGGGAGGGGTTGCAGTGTTGTGTTGTGCCCAAGGCCCAATTTTTCTGCTTAACAGGGGCGCCTAATAACAATTTTTGATGCAATACTTTGCACGTGGCTCCTTGTTGCTCTCCAATTGGAGTTATTGGGAAGGGTTGCAGTGTTGTGTTGTGCCCAAGGCCCAATTTTTCTGCCCCTGCTTAACAGGGGCGCCTAATAACAATTTTTGATGCAATACTTTGCACGTGGCTCCTTGTTGCGCTCCAATTGGAGTTATTGGGAGGGGTTGCAGTGTTGTGTTATGCCCAAGGCCCAATTTTTCTGCTTAACAGGGGCGCCTAATAACAATTTTTGATGCAATACTTTGCACGTGGCTCCTTGTTGCGCTCCAATTGGAGTTATTGGGAGGGGTTGCAGTATTGTGTTGTGCCCAAGGCCCAATTTTTCTGCCCCTGTTTAACAGGGGCGCCTAATAACAATTTTTGATGCAATACTTTGCACGTGGCTCCTTGTTGCGCTCCAATTGGAGTTATTGGGAGGGTTTGCAGTGTTGTGTTGTGCCCAAGGCCCAATTTTTCTGCCCCTGTTTAACAGGGGCGCCTAATAACAATTTTTGATGCAATACTTTGCACGTGGCTCCTTGTAGCGCTCCAATTGGAGTTATTGGGAGGGGTTGCAGTGTTGTGTTGTGCCCAAGGCCCAATTTTTCTGCTTAACAGGGGCGCCTAATAACAATTTTTGATGCAATACTTTGCACGTGGCTCCTTGTTGCGCTCCAATTGGAGTTATTGGGAGGGGTTGCAGTGTTGTGTTGTGCCCAAGGCCCAATTTTTCTGCCCCTGTTTAACAGGGGCGCCTAGTAACAATTTTTGATGCAATACTTTGCACGTGGCTCCTTGTTGCGCTCCAATTGGAGTTATTGGGAGGGTTTGCAGTGTTGTATTGGGCCCAAGGCCCAATTTTTCTGCCCCTGTTTAACAGGGGCGCCTAATAACAATTTTTGATGCAATACTTTGCACGTGGCTCCTTGTTGCGCTCCAATTGGAGTTATTGGGAGGGGTTGCAGTGTTGTGTTGTGCCCAAGGCCCAATTTTTCTGCTTAACAGGGGCGCCTAATAACAATTTTTGATGCAATACTTTGCACGTGGCTCCTTGTTGCGCTCAAATTAAAGATATTGGGAGGGGTTGCAGTGTTGTGTTGTGCCTAAGGCCCAATTTTTCTGCTTAACAGGGGCGCCTAATAACAATTTTTGATGCAATACTTTGCACGTGGCTCCTTGTTGCTCTCCAATTGGAGTTATTGGGAAGGGTTGCAGTGTTGTGTTGTGCCCAAGGCCCAATTTTTCTGCCCCTGCTTAACAGGGGCGCCTAATAACAATTTTTGATGCAATACTTTGCACGTGGCTCCTTGTTGCGCTCCAATTGGAGTTATTGGGAGGGGTTGTAGTGTTGTGTTGTGCCCAAGGCCCAATTTTTCTGCCCCTGTTTAACAGGGGCGCCTAATAACAATTTTTGATGCAATACTTTGCACGTGGCTCCTTGTTGCGCTCCAATTGGAGTTATTGGGAGGGGTTGCAGTGTTGTGTTGTGCCCAAGGCCCAATTTTTCTGCTTAACAGGGGCGCCTAATAACAATTTTTGATGCAATACTTTGCACGTGGCTCCTTGTTGCGCTCCAATTGGAGTTATTGGGAGGGGTTGCAGTGTTGTGTTGTGCCCAAGGCCCAATTTTTCTGCCCCTGTTTAACAGGGGTGCCTAATAACAATTTTTGATGCAATACTTTGCACGTGGCTCCTTGTTGCGCTCCAATTGGAGTTATTGGGAGGGTTTGCAGTGTTGTATTGTGCCCAAGGCCCAATTTTTCTGTTTAACAGGGGCACCTAATAACAATTTTTGATGCAATACTTTGCACGTGGCTCCTTGTTGCGCTCCAATTGGAGTTATTGGGAGGGGTTGCAGTGTTGTGTTGTGCCCAAGGCCCAATTTTTCTGTTTAACAGGGGCGCCTAATAACAATTTTTGATGCAATACTTTGCACGTGGCTCCTTGTTGCGCTCCAATTGGAGTTATTGGGAGGGGTTGCAGTGTTTTGTTGTGCCCAAGGCCCAATTTTTCTGCCCCTGTTTAACAGGGGCGCCTAATAACAATTTTTGATGCAATACTTTGCACGTGGCTCCTTGTTGCGCTCCAATTGGAGTTATTGGGAGGGGTTGCAGTGTTGTGTTGTGCCTAAGGCCCAATTTTTCTGCTTAACAGGGGCGCCTAATAACAATTTTTGATGCAATACTTTGCACGTGGCTCCTTGTTGCTCTCCAATTGGAGTTATTGGGAAGGGTTGCAGTGTTGTGTTGTGCCCAAGGCCCAATTTTTCTGCCCCTGCTTAACAGGGGCGCCTAATAACAATTTTTGATGCAATACTTTGCACGTGGCTCCTTGTTGCGCTCCAATTGGAGTTATTGGGAGGGGTTGTAGTGTTGTGTTGTGCCCAAGGCCCAATTTTTCTGCCCCTGTTTAACAGGGGCGCCTAATAACAATTTTTGATGCAATACTTTGCACGTGGCTCCTTGTTGCGCTCCAATTGGAGTTATTGGGAGGGGTTGCAGTGTTGTGTTGTGCCCAAGGCCCAATTTTTCTGCTTAACAGGGGCGCCTAATAACAATTTTTGATGCAATACTTTGCACGTGGCTCCTTGTTGCTCTCCAATTGGAGTTATTGGGAAGGGTTGCAGTGTTGTGTTGTGCCCAAGGCCCAATTTTTCTGCCCCTGCTTAACAGGGGTGCCTAATAACAATTTTTGATGCAATACTTTGCACGTGGCTCCTTGTTGCGCTCCAATTGGAGTTATTGGGAGGGGTTGCAGTGTTGTGTTATGCCCAAGGCCCAATTTTTCTGCTTAACAGGGGCGCCTAATAACAATTTTTGATGCAATACTTTGCACGTGGCTCCTTGTTGCGCTCCAATTGGAGTTATTGGGAGGGGTTGCAGTATTGTGTTGTGCCCAAGGCCCAATTTTTCTGCCCCTGTTTAACAGGGGCGCCTAATAACAATTTTTGATGCAATACTTTGCACGTGGCTCCTTGTTGCGCTCCAATTGGAGTTATTGGGAGGGTTTGCAGTGTTGTGTTGTGCCCAAGGCCCAATTTTTCTGCCCCTGTTTAACAGGGGCGCCTAATAACAATTTTTGATGCAATACTTTGCACGTGGCTCCTTGTAGCGCTCCAATTGGAGTTATTGGGAGGGGTTGCAGTGTTGTGTTGTGCCCAAGGCCCAATTTTTCTGCTTAACAGGGGCGCCTAATAACAATTTTTGATGCAATACTTTGCACGTGGCTCCTTGTTGCGCTCCAATTGGAGTTATTGGGAGGGGTTGCAGTGTTGTGTTGTGCCCAAGGCCCAATTTTTCTGCCCCTGTTTAACAGGGGCGCCTAGTAACAATTTTTGATGCAATACTTTGCACGTGGCTCCTTGTTGCGCTCCAATTGGAGTTATTGGGAGGGTTTGCAGTGTTGTATTGGGCCCAAGGCCCAATTTTTCTGCCCCTGTTTAACAGGGGCGCCTAATAACAATTTTTGATGCAATACTTTGCACGTGGCTCCTTGTTGCGCTCCAATTGGAGTTATTGGGAGGGGTTGCAGTGTTGTGTTGTGCCCAAGGCCCAATTTTTCTGCTTAACAGGGGCGCCTAATAACAATTTTTGATGCAATACTTTGCACGTGGCTCCTTGTTGCGCTCAAATTAAAGATATTGGGAGGGGTTGCAGTGTTGTGTTGTGCCTAAGGCCCAATTTTTCTGCTTAACAGGGGCGCCTAATAACAATTTTTGATGCAATACTTTGCACGTGGCTCCTTGTTGCTCTCCAATTGGAGTTATTGGGAAGGGTTGCAGTGTTGTGTTGTGCCCAAGGCCCAATTTTTCTGCCCCTGCTTAACAGGGGCGCCTAATAACAATTTTTGATGCAATACTTTGCACGTGGCTCCTTGTTGCGCTCCAATTGGAGTTATTGGGAGGGGTTGTAGTGTTGTGTTGTGCCCAAGGCCCAATTTTTCTGCCCCTGTTTAACAGGGGCGCCTAATAACAATTTTTGATGCAATACTTTGCACGTGGCTCCTTGTTGCGCTCCAATTGGAGTTATTGGGAGGGGTTGCAGTGTTGTGTTGTGCCCAAGGCCCAATTTTTCTGCTTAACAGGGGCGCCTAATAACAATTTTTGATGCAATACTTTGCACGTGGCTCCTTGTTGCGCTCCAATTGGAGTTATTGGGAGGGGTTGCAGTGTTGTGTTGTGCCCAAGGCCCAATTTTTCTGCCCCTGTTTAACAGGGGTGCCTAATAACAATTTTTGATGCAATACTTTGCACGTGGCTCCTTGTTGCGCTCCAATTGGAGTTATTGGGAGGGTTTGCAGTGTTGTATTGTGCCCAAGGCCCAATTTTTCTGTTTAACAGGGGCACCTAATAACAATTTTTGATGCAATACTTTGCACGTGGCTCCTTGTTGCGCTCCAATTGGAGTTATTGGGAGGGGTTGCAGTGTTGTGTTGTGCCCAAGGCCCAATTTTTCTGTTTAACAGGGGCGCCTAATAACAATTTTTGATGCAATACTTTGCACGTGGCTCCTTGTTGCGCTCCAATTGGAGTTATTGGGAGGGGTTGCAGTGTTTTGTTGTGCCCAAGGCCCAATTTTTCTGCCCCTGTTTAACAGGGGCGCCTAATAACAATTTTTGATGCAATACTTTGCACGTGGCTCCTTGTTGCGCTCCAATTGGAGTTATTGGGAGGGGTTGCAGTGTTGTGTTGTGCCTAAGGCCCAATTTTTCTGCTTAACAGGGGCGCCTAATAACAATTTTTGATGCAATACTTTGCACGTGGCTCCTTGTTGCTCTCCAATTGGAGTTATTGGGAAGGGTTGCAGTGTTGTGTTGTGCCCAAGGCCCAATTTTTCTGCCCCTGCTTAACAGGGGCGCCTAATAACAATTTTTGATGCAATACTTTGCACGTGGCTCCTTGTTGCGCTCCAATTGGAGTTATTGGGAGGGGTTGTAGTGTTGTGTTGTGCCCAAGGCCCAATTTTTCTGCCCCTGTTTAACAGGGGCGCCTAATAACAATTTTTGATGCAATACTTTGCACGTGGCTCCTTGTTGCGCTCCAATTGGAGTTATTGGGAGGGGTTGCAGTGTTGTGTTGTGCCCAAGGCCCAATTTTTCTGCTTAACAGGGGCGCCTAATAACAATTTTTGATGCAATACTTTGCACGTGGCTCCTTGTTGCGCTCCAATTGGAGTTATTGGGAGGGGTTGCAGTGTTGTGTTGTGCCCAAGGCCCAATTTTTCTGCCCCTGTTTAACAGGGGTGCCTAATAACAATTTTTGATGCAATACTTTGCACGTGGCTCCTTGTTGCGCTCCAATTGGAGTTATTGGGAGGGTTTGCAGTGTTGTATTGTGCCCAAGGCCCAATTTTTCTGTTTAACAGGGGCACCTAATAACAATTTTTGATGCAATACTTTGCACGTGGCTCCTTGTTGCGCTCCAATTGGAGTTATTGGGAGGGGTTGCAGTGTTGTGTTGTGCCCAAGGCCCAATTTTTCTGTTTAACAGGGGCGCCTAATAACAATTTTTGATGCAATACTTTGCACGTGGCTCCTTGTTGCGCTCCAATTGGAGTTATTGGGAGGGGTTGCAGTGTTTTGTTGTGCCCAAGGCCCAATTTTTCTGCCCCTGTTTAACAGGGGCGCCTAATAACAATTTTTGATGCAATACTTTGCACGTGGCTCCTTGTTGCGCTCCAATTGGAGTTATTGGGAGGGGTTGCAGTGTTGTGTTGTGCCCAAGGCCCAATTTTTCTGTTTAACAGGGGCGCCTAATAACAATTTTTGATGCAATACTTTGCACGTGGCTCCTTGTTGCGCTCCAATTGGAGTTATTGGGAGGGGTTGCAGTGTTGTGTTGTGCCCAAGGCCCAATTTTTCTGCTTAACAGGGGCGCCTAATAACAATTTTTGATGCAATACTTTGCACGTGGCTCCTTGTTGCTCTCCAATTGGAGTTATTGGGAAGGGTTGCAGTGTTGTGTTGTGCCCAAGGCCCAATATTTCTGCCCCTGCTTAACAGGGGCGCCTAATAACAATTTTTGATGCAATACTTTGCACGTGGCTCCTTGTTGCGCTCCAATTGGAGTTATTGGGAGGGGTTGCAGTGTTGTGTTGTGCCCAAGGCCCAATTTTTCTGCCCCTGTTTAACAGGGGCGCCTAATAACAATTTTTGATGCAATACTTTGCACGTGGCTCCTTGTTGCGCTCCAATTGGAGTTATTGGGAGGGGATGCAGTGTTCTGTTGTGCCCAAGGCCCAATTTTTCTGCTTAACAGGGGCGCCTAATAACAATTTTTGATGCAATACTTTGCACGTGGCTCCTTGTTGCGCTCCAATTGGAGTTATTGGGAGGGGTTGCAGTGTTGTGTTGTGCCCAAGGCCCAATTTTTCTGCCCCTGTTTAACAGGGGCGCCTAATAACAATTTTTGATGCAATACTTTGCACGTGGCTCCTTGTTGCGCTCCAATTGGAGTTATTGGGAGGGTTTGCAGTGTTGTGTTGTGCCCAAGGCCCAATTTTTCTGCCCCTGTTTAACAGGGGCGCCTAATAACAATTTTTGATGCAATACTTTGCACGTGGCTCCTTGTTGCGCTCCAATTGGAGTTATTGGGAGGGGTTGCAGTGTTGTGTTGTGCCCAAGGCCCAATTTTTCTGCCCCTGTTTAACAGGGGCGCCTAGTAACAATTTTTGATGCAATACTTTGCACGTGGCTCCTTGTTGCGCTCCAATTGGAGTTATTGGGAGGGTTTGCAGTGTTCTATTGGGCCCAAGGCCCAATTTTTCTGCCCCTGTTTAACAGGGGCGCCTAATAACAATTTTTGATGCAATACTTTGCACGTGGCTCCTTGTTGCGCTCCAATTGGAGTTATTGGGAGGGGTTGCAGTGTTGTGTTGTGCCCAAGGCCCAATTTTTCTGCTTAACAGGGGCGCCTAATAACAATTTTTGATGCAATACTTTGCACGTGGCTCCTTGTTGCTCTCCAATTGGAGTTATTGGGAAGGGTTGCAGTGTTGTGTTGTGCCCAAGGCCCAATTTTTCTGCCCCTGCTTAACAGGGGCGCCTAATAACAATTTTTGATGCAATACTTTGCACGTGGCTCCTTGTTGCGCTCCAATTGGAGTTATTGGGAGGGGTTGCTGTGTTGTGTTGTGCCCAAGGCCCAATTTTTCTGCCCCTGTTTAACAGGGGCGCCTAATAACAATTTTTGATGCAATACTTTGCACGTGGCTCCTTGTTGCGCTCCAATTGGAGTTATTGGGAGGGGTTGCAGTGTTGTGTTGTGCCCAAGGCCCAATTTTTCTGCTTAACAGGGGCGCCTAATAACACTTTTTGATGCAATACTTTGCACGTGGCTCCTTGTTGCGCTCCAATTGGAGTTATTGGGAGGGGTTGCAGTGTTGTGTTGTGCCCAAGGCCCAATTTTTCTGCCCCTGTTTAACAGGGGCGCCTAATAACAATTTTTGATGCAATACTTTGCACGTGGCTCCTTGTTGCGCTCCAATTGGAGTTATTGGGAGGGTTTGCAGTGTTGTATTGTGCCCAAGGCCCAATTTTTCTGTTTAACAGGGGCACCTAATAACAATTTTTGATGCAATACTTTGCACGTGGCTCCTTGTTGCGCTCCAATTGGAGTTATTGGGAGGGGTTGCAGTGTTGTGTTGTGCCCAAGGCCCAATTTTTCTGTTTAACAGGGGCGCCTAATAACAATTTTTGATGCAATACTTTGCACGTGGCTCCTTGTTGCGCTCCAATTGGAGTTATTGGGAGGGGTTGCAGTGTTTTGTTGTGCCCAAGGCCCAATTTTTCTGCCCCTGTTTAACAGGGGCGCCTAATAACAATTTTTGATGCAATACTTTGCACGTGGCTCCTTGTTGCGCTCCAATTGGAGTTATTGGGAGGGGTTGCAGTGTTGTGTTGTGCCCAAGGCCCAATTTTTCTGTTTAACAGGGGCGCCTAATAACAATTTTTGATGCAATACTTTGCACGTGGCTCCTTGTTGCGCTCCAATTGGAGTTATTGGGAGGGGTTGCAGTGTTGTGTTGTGCCCAAGGCCCAATTTTTCTGCTTAACAGGGGCGCCTAATAACAATTTTTGATGCAATACTTTGCACGTGGCTCCTTGTTGCTCTCCAATTGGAGTTATTGGGAAGGGTTGCAGTGTTGTGTTGTGCCCAAGGCCCAATTTTTCTGCCCCTGCTTAACAGGGGCGCCTAATAACAATTTTTGATGCAATACTTTGCACGTGGCTCCTTGTTGCGCTCCAATTGGAGTTATTGGGAGGGGTTGCAGTGTTGTGTTGTGCCCAAGGCCCAATTTTTCTGCCCCTGTTTAACAGGGGCGCCTAATAACAATTTTTGATGCAATACTTTGCACGTGGCTCCTTGTTGCGCTCCAATTGGAGTTATTGGGAGGGGTTGCAGTGTTCTGTTGTGCCCAAGGCCCAATTTTTCTGCTTAACAGGGGCGCCTAATAACAATTTTTGATGCAATACTTTGCACGTGGCTCCTTGTTGCGCTCCAATTGGAGTTATTGGGAGGGGTTGCAGTGTTGTGTTGTGCCCAAGGCCCAATTTTTCTGCCCCTGTTTAACAGGGGTGCCTAATAACAATTTTTGATGCAATACTTTGCACGTGGCTCCTTGTTGCGCTCCAATTGGAGTTATTGGGAGGGTTTGCAGTGTTGTGTTGTGCCCAAGGCCCAATTTTTCTGCCCCTGTTTAACAGGGGCGCCTAATAACAATTTTTGATGCAATACTTTGCACGTGGCTCCTTGTTGCGCTCCAATTGGAGTTATTGGGAGGGGTTGCAGTGTTGTGTTGTGCCCAAGGCCCAATTTTTCTGCTTAACAGGGGCACCTAATAACAATTTTTGATGCAATACTTTGCACGTGGCTCCTTGTTGCACTCCAATTGGAGTTATTGGGAGGGGTTGCAGTGTTGTGTTGTGCCCAAGGCCCAATTTTTCTGCCCCTGTTTAACAGGGGCGCCTAATAACAATTTTTGATGCAATACTTTGCACGTGGCTCCTTGTTGCGCTCCAATTGGAGTTATTGGGAGGGTTTGCAGTGTTGTATTGTGCCCAAGGCCCAATTTTTCTGCCCCTGTTTAACAGGGGCGCCTAATAACAATTTTTGATGCAATACTTTGCACGTGGCTTCTTGTTGCGCTCCAATTGGAGTTATTGGGAGGGGTTGCAGTGTTGTGTTGTGCCCAAGGCCCAATTTTTCTGCTTAACAGGGGCGCCTAATAACAATTTTTGATGCAATACTTTGCACGTGGCTCCTTTTTGCGCTCCAATTGGAGTTATTGGGAGGGGTTGCAGTGTTGTGTTGTGCCCAAGGCCCAATTTTTCTGCCCCGTTTAACAGGGGCGCCTAATAACAATTTTTGATGCAATACTTTGCACGTGGCTCCTTGTTGCGCTCCAATTGGAGTTATTGGGAGGGGTTGCAGTGTTGTGTTGTGCCCAAGGCCCAATTTTTCTGCTTAACAGCGGCGCCTAATAACAATTTTTGATGCAATACTTTGCACGTGGCTCCTTGTTGCGCTCCAATTGGAGTTATTGGGAGGGGTTGCAGTGTTGTGTTGTGCCCAAGGCACAATTTTTCTGCCCCTCTTTAACAGGGGCGCCTAATAACAATTTTTGATGCAATACTTTGCACGTGGCTCCTTGTTGCGCTCAAATTAAAGATATTGGGAGGGGTTGCAGTGTTGTGTTGTGCCTAAGGCCTAATTTTTCTGCCCCTGTGTAACAGGGGCATCTGATACCAATTTTTGATGCAATACTTTACACGTGGCTCCTTGTTGCGCTCCAATTAAAGATATTGGGAAGGGTTGCAGTGTGGTGTTGTGCCTAAGGCCTAATTTTTCTGCCCCTGTGTAACAGGGGCATCTAATAACAATTTTTAATGCAATACTTTGCATGTGGCTCTTTTCGGCGGTCCAATTCCAGTATCTGTGAGGGGGTTGCAGTGTTGTGACACCGCCACCAGTGCCTAAGGCCCACATTTTATGCCCGTGTTCCAGTAATTTTCTTGGTTTGATTCTTTTCTAATTTGAGTTCATTCTATCTTTCTCCTACGTTATCATAGTGTCATGTTGATTTTCCTTTACTAAATACTCATCATTGTCAATGTAAACACCACAAATCTAGATGTGTTCTTTCAGGCAGCATTGATATAATAAGAAGCCAGACATTGTTCAGTATCCAAAAATATTTATGGTATCACACTGAAAATGTGTCATTTTTTTTTTATCTTAATATTTATATATATATATATATATATATATATATATATATATTGGATTTTTTTTAATTTTTTTAAACCCTCCCCAGAACATCAATAATATTCTTGATGCTTTGATCCACCGTTCTATTGTTCCTTATGATCTTCTCCAGGGTGATGTTTGTGTCCTCTATTTTTGCCCTGCAGGACATTAAATCCCCAATTATCACCTGGGCACTGTAAGGCGGCGTACAGACGATCGGATATATCCGATGAAAACGGTCCGCGGACCATTTCCATCGGATATGTCCGATCGGGAGTTTGATCCGATGGCGTGTACACACCATCGGATCAAATTCCCCGCCGCCGGACGGCGCGGTGACGTAGTGGTGACGCGGCGGTGACGTTGACGCCGCCGCGCCACCGCCACGTCACCGCACCAGGAAGTAAAACACTTCCGCGCATGCGCCGAATCCATTCGGCAGCGGCGCGGCGGTGGTGGGAGCCGACATGTCTGCTGGTAAGTGTACTAACCAGCAGACATGTCGGGCGGACAGATTCCCACCGGATAGATTTCAAAGCATGCTTTGAAATCTGTCGGGTGGAGAAATCTGTCCGCTAGCCCATACACACGAGCGGAGATGTCTGCTGAAACGGTCCATCGGACCGTTTTCAGCGGACATATCCCCTCGTGTGTACGCCGCCTAAGTGTCTAAGCCACCACCAACAGCTCGTACACCTAAAATTTGTAAAAAAACATGTATTAAATTTATGCAGGCCTACATGTTTTACCTGAAGCTGTGCGGTATGACACTGACCTGATGTGGTGGCATTTTGCATTTCCTGTACATCCGGCGAGGGTGGGGCTTGGCACTGTGCGGGGTTGGTCGGCTCCATTTCTGCACCTTGATTGCGGCCTATGAGATTGTAAAAAAAGGGTTAGATTAATCAAAAAGATTAGAGGCCTGAAAGAGGAATATCAATCATTCTTTTTAAAAAGTGTAGTACAATTGTCTGCTTTTACAATCCTTCTAAGCTTAACACTGGATTTTATCCATTACCGAAGCTGCTGCATTTCTCTACCTTTGAACAAGTTTCCTACATGGAAAAACAACAAGTATACACTGGATCAACTCTGTGTGACACGCTAACTAGGTTGTTCTTGTGACCAACACTCAGTGCCGATCATGACCTCCCTGGGGCTCCAAGCAAAATGACATGGCACATTAAAAATGAGAAGCGGGGGGCGCCGACAACAGTGACATGTCACATTAAATAAGTTGAGAAGTGGGGGGAGGGGGTGTTGTGCTGTCGGAAATTACATCTAACATTAAATTGAGAAGCAAGGGTTGCTGACTTCTTGCCTCTTCTCCCATGCAGTCAGCGAGTTGAGAAGCAGGGTGAGGGTCCGAAAATTACTTCTTACTAGGCGGGGCCTCTAGTTATTTGGGGGGCCCTTCGCAGCTTTGAAGGGGCCCTAATCGGCTTGCATAGTGAGCCTATAGGGCGGATCGGCCATACCAACCATTGTGCTACTGAGTCTATATATGTAATCAACTTCTGCGCTGAGCATACTCTCCTTTTACTGTATAATGACTTAAGTCGGATTATTTAAATCTAGTTAATAACACATCTACATTCAATAAAAAATTGTTCTCACATAAAAAGATCTTAAATACAATGAACAACCAAGTATTGGGGAACTGCGGTGGCTCAACGCCCTTTGCACTGCGCTGACAAGCCATTCACCTCTGCAGCTAGAGGTTCGGATCCCGGTCTCGGCTACCTGTGAATTGAGTTTGGTGGTCTCAGCCCGGCTCACGGTGGGTGTGCTATGAGAGGTAAGCTTGCACTTAGTACGCCCACCCCCCCTCCCGCAAAAACCACCACACTTACACGCACTCGAAATAGGGTTAACATGCACGCACTTTGACCATGCGGTCTCTAAAAAGAGAGGCGAAGGACTAACGTGGCTGGTTGAGCGGGCTAGATCCTCTCACTCCCTTATAGGGAGTCCCTCTGCCCCGTTGGGCTTCAAAGTGGAGCAGGTAGGGCGGACTGTGTGGGAGGACCCCCTCACACACCCACCATTGCCACCTGGGGCATGGAGAAAGGTGGCAGATTGCCTCTGGGGGAGGCCTACTCCCAACTCCTGCAGTCCGGCTCCTCTCTCGGTTACACGCACAAAATACACTTTAAAAGAAAAAAAAAAAACAAGTATTAGGCCCACAAACAGTAACCTTGAAACATCTATTCTTGGACTGTCTATATACACAACCTGAAAGAAAACCAAGTGAGGCAAAAGAATTAAAACAAATATTCAGAGTACACATGAAATTTACTTACGTCTTCTGAGAACTCTTCTAATTCTCCCCATCTGTTCCGGCTCTCTGATTTTCAAATCAGACCATCGCTTCCGCAGCTGCTCACTGGACCTCTGCACCCTGAATTTTGCATGGAGAGTCCTCCGCAACTTCTCCACGATCTGGGCCTTCAGTTTATTGGGGTTCTTGTAAGGCCCTTTTTTTGCCGTCGTAGTCCTCCTTTTTAAAACAGCCACCATCTCTACCATCTCTTCGAAGCTCATGTTGGTGGCTTTGTAACTCCTGCTCCTCCTGGTGTCTGCCTGGCCTCTCTCCTGCCTGGTTGCAGCTTGCTGTCTTCCCTCCATCATTTCTTCTGACTCTTGTATTGAACGATTGAAAAGGGGCGTGTCAATCACTTGAACGGTCGTCATGGGCGTGGCAACGTGCGGACCTTCTCACATGCGCATTGTATAAAGGGAATGGATATTGCGTGAATGAGAACGTCGTTCACAGTCGGTAGAAAACTTCGGAAAATCGATCGTGCAAAACGACGATACGAAACTTGATTTTTGGACTTTATGAGATCAGTGGATGAGTTTGTGGGTTAGATATGGGGAGAAAGCTAAGGCTTGACTGCCATTATTTTTTTTGGATAAATTTGGACTTGCAGAAATAATGGAGGCCTTCAGAGAACAGGAGTTCTTCACAGAATTTGTTCAAAGGGGGCCCCGGATGGCAACCCCCCTTTTTTCTAGAATTTTAATTTCCCAAAAAAATAATTTATTGAGCCAAGATCTGGCATTATAATGCCCCCCCCCACCCCTAAAATAATTGACATATTGTTGCCACACAGCATGTGCATTTTGGGGGGCCAAGCCTGTATGGACAGTCTCACGGGCCACCACCACTGGAACATCAGTGGCCTCATCAGGCACAAGTGTCATGTAGTTTGTTGAGGGTCTCTTTAGGAAATTGTGCAATATGCAGGAGCAAAGTATGACATGGTTCTGATTCTACTTAAGAAACCTACAGTCCTTATCTTGTTTGCAATGCCTTTATAATGCTGTTCAAAGTATATAGGACCAAACGGTGATGTCAGGGCCGATCCTCGCTATAGGCTCACTATGCAAGCCGCTAAGGGCCCCGCAAAGCTGCCAAGCGCCCCCCAAATTACTAGAGGCCCCGCCTGGTGAGAAGTCATTTTCACCCCCTCACCCCGCTTCTAAACTCGCTGGCTGAGTCATTTCCGACAGCAGAACACCCCTCCCGCCGCTTCTCAACTTTCTTTAATGTGAAATGTCACTGTCGTCAGCGCCCCCCCCCCCCGATTCTCATTTTTAATGTGCCATGTCATTGTGCTTAGGGCCCCAGGGAGGTCAGGATCGGCACTGGGTCTTGTAATGACCTGGGGGGAGTGGTGGCGGGGAAACTCATGCTATTTTTTTCAATGATTTTTATCCATATTGCAGGGACCAAACATTACAATAAAGCCGCAAGCAGTATTAAATTACTTTTTTCTGAGAGTAAGCTCATGTTGTGCAGGGACATTTCTAAACACGTGCCACTACTATAGACACCCAGCAGGTACTATATTTAAAAGGATTTTTTTTTTCACTTTAAGCATCATTAACCACTTCCATACCAGGCACTTACGCACCTTCCCGCCCAAGCCAATTTTCAGCTTTCAGCACTGTCGCAATTTGAATGACAATTGCGCGGTCATGCTACACTGCACCCAAACAAAATTGGCGTCCTTTTTTCCCCACAAATAGAGCTTTCTTTTGGTGGTATTTGATCACCTCTGCGATTTTTTTTTGCGCAACAACTAAAAATAGAGCAAAGATTTTGAAAAAAAAATAAAGTTTTTTTTTTTTCTGTTAATTTTTTTGTAAATGAGTATGTTTTCTCTTTCAATTACGGGCACTGATATGGTGGCACTGATGGGCACCGATGAGGTGGCACTGATGGGCACCGATGAGGTAGTTCTGATGGGCACCGATTAGGTAGCACTGATGGGCACTGATAGGCGGCGCTGTTATGGGGCACTGATGGGCACTCATGGGCGGCACTGATGGGCACTCATGGGGGGCACTGATGGGCACTCATGGGCGGCACTGATGGGCACTCATAGGCAGCACTGGGCACTCATAGGTGGCACAGGTGGGCACTGATAGGTGGGCACTGGGCATGGATTGGCACTGTGGGGTGGCACTGACAGACATTGGGGTGGCACTGATGATCACTGAGGGGTGGCACTGATGGATCAATGTTGCCAATCAGTGCCCATGTGTGGGCACTGATTGGCATCATTTTTTTTTACTGCCCCTTTTTTTTTTTCTTGCTGACTTTATTTTTATTTGTCATTTTTTTTCCTTTTTTTATGTTCCCTGGTGGTCTAGTGTCGGCACTCCCTGGTGGTCCGTGTGGCGATCCGAGGGGGGGGCTGCGCTGAGAAACAATCAGCGCGAACCCCCCCTGTCAGGAGAGCCGCTGATCGGCTCTCCTGTACTCGCGTCTGTCAGACGCGAGTGAGGAAGAGCCGTCGGCGGCTCTTCCTGTTTACATCGTGATCAGCCGTGATTGGACACGGCTGATCACGTGGTAACGAGGCTCCGCCGGAGACTCGTTACCGAGATCGGAGGTGCAGGGTGTCAGACTGACACCCCGCATCACCGATCGCCGCGCTTTGAGAACGTCTAGTCACGATTTCATAACCACTTCCCGGCCGTAAATCGGCTATTGGCCGGGCGGGAAGTGGTTAAAATCGCTGCTCAAGAAAAAACTACAGTTTTTAAAACTTTTTTTTTCAATGATACATGTTCCCTGGGACAAGACCCGGGTTCTCAAAGACATTTTCCATCAATAACTTGCATATTGGACTTTAAAATGAGCACTTTTGAATTCGAACGTTCGAGTCCCATAGACTTCAATGGGGTTCTAAATGTTCGTGCGAACGGGCGGTCTGTTGGAACGTTCTGGTGCGAACCGAACCCGGGTATGTTCGGCTCATCCCTATTGACAATAAGGCAAAAAGTAAAAAACAGAAAAAATGCAGTGCTACAAAGTGCATAGTAACGCTGAATATGTATCCAAAAGTGAGTGTTCAATATATAATATTAATTAATGAAATAAATGAATGAACAATTTATACCGATGTGCGCATTGAAAATACTATGGCCCCGGATTCACAAAGCACTTACTCTGACGTATCTCCAGATACCCCACGTAAGTACAAATATGCGCCGTTGTATCTGTGCGCTGGACTCACAAACTAAGATACGCCTAAAAACAGACTTCATCCCACCGACGTAGCTTGCCTACGCCGATGTAAAGTGGGCGCATATTTACGCTGGACGCATTTGGCGTTCCCATTGATTTTCTATTCAAATATGCAAATGAGGGAGATACGCCGATTCACAAACGTACTTGCGCCTGGCACATGATTTAAGCGGTTTGCGTAAGTTTTACGTTCGGTGTAAAGTTATTCCCCATAGATGAGGCGCAACCCATGCAAAGGTATGGACCAGGGAACACAAGCCTACGTATTGTACGTTGGACGTCTGTGAATATGGGCTGACATGGGTCTGGCTGGGCGTAGGTTACATTAACGGCGTACACAGTGATCCGGCGTATCTTAGGCAGTTGTTCCGACGTGGTTGTGCTCATGCGCACAGAGATATGTCCACGTCTTGACGCATGCGCAGTTCGTTTTAAGTACTTGTCTGGCGCCCGGCCCATCATTGCATGAGGTCACGCTTCATTAGCATGGATTATGCCCACTTCCAGCCCACTTCCACCTACTTCAATCCAGGCCATTATCTCTAGAGATGGCAGAGAGCAAAGGAAACCCAGAAAAGGTTGAAATAGAGAGGGAGATGTTGGACCTCACTTCTCCATTCCTCCAGACACAAACCCTTCGAGGAAGGGCCTATAGTTGACTGCCTCATTGAGGCCTGGAAAAACGGTAGCCTGGAGAAGGAAGATCAATTTCAGCTCTCTCTGTAATAGTGTCTTATTCCAGTCACCCTCTCTTGCACTTGGATGTATTCTATCAAGGACCATGAACTTGACCCCGGAAAAAATACTGTTGTGCAAGGCAGTGACATGTCTCCCCAAAGGGAAGTTGGGATTACACCCTTTCATACTCCAAACATGTTTCGTTATCCTAGACTGTAACTCAACCTGTTTATTCCACATAGAATGAGACAAAATTGCAGAGCAACAAGTATACTACACACTTGGTGTTACAATTAATAGTGTACTGCTTTGAAAACCCTACCATTAGGTAGTGTATAGGTAGATCCCACCTGTATATACTTAAAGTAGTTACAACCCCTGCATGTATATGTTCCCTTGGCTTTACAGGGTTTTCACCTCTCAATTCACTTTGTATGATGTGATCCCTGATCGATGTTGCATGCCTAAAAGTAATAAGTGGTTTGGTTGATACAAATTTGCCAAGGTTCGAGTCCATAGACACTTCTTCTGGATGATATTGCGAATTTGATTGTGCTGATTTGAATACGATATTATCAATCTAGTTGCACTGTCATTTTGGCATATTTCTTTGGGTTTCAATAATTCACATCTAGTTTTTTCCAAAGATTTCTTGTAGGCCTTTTTGAGGCATATCTCCAAAAGGCGTATACATTTGTAACTTTTTGGCTTCAATCTGAAAGGTCTTTACATCTGAGCAATTCCATCTAGTATGTAAATACTGGCTGAAGGGTATGGAGGTGAGAAGTGGGCGAGGATAAAAGCTGGAGGCAAGCAATAAAGAATTGCCCGCAGTCAACTTTTGAAAGAGACGGGTCTGGATATCACCGCCCTCCCCACGGAGGATGGTGACATCAAGTAACGTCACCTCATCGGGGTGGAAAGTCATTGTAAATGTAAGGTTGAACTGTTTTTTATTGAGTCTGGCTAAAAAGGCAGACAATATCTCAACTGGACCGTCCCAAATTAGAAACACGTCATCAATGAATCTTACTCACATGTGGTCCGTATACATAGTACATTGATGGTCAGCATCAAAGCCCGCTCCCACTCCCCCAGGTACAGGTTGGAGTACGATGGGGCACAACAAGTCCCCATTGTGACGCCCTGCATCTGGAGGAAGAGGGAACCAGCAAATTAAAAGATGTTATGATTCAAAATTAAGTCCAATGATTGGACAATGAAGTCATTGTAGGGCCATTCGTCATCAACTTGTTGGGATAAGATGTGATGTATTGCTGCCAAACCCAATGTATGTGGGATGGAGCTATAATAGCACCTCAAGTTACCAGCTTCGAGTGCTCTGACATAGACATGTCGTCCAAGATCTTTAAAAAATGAATACTGTCCTTCACATAAGACGGAAGACTGATTATGAAAGGTCACAAATGTTCGTCAATCAGACGAGTCTCTCCGAAATTGAGCCAATCTCCCGAAATGATGGGGCGACCGTGTAGATCAAGTTGGTTATGTATCTTCGAAAGTGAATAAAATGTGCGAATTTTGGGGTATTTTCTCCCTGCAGTGTCTACAAGATCATAAAATTTTGTGTTGAATGTACTGATAACATTGGCAGAAATGAGACGATATCAATTCTCATTTAAGAGGATTTTTTTTACACATATTGATCATTGTCCATTATAACAGTGTTGCCACCTTTATCAGATGGCTTTACCACCAATGAACATTTTTTTTGATAGATCATGTAGGGCTTGTTTCTCTTAGGGGTCATATTGCTTGCAAAATGCGATTTACTCAATATTTTATTCACATCTCTTGTTACAAGTTTTAGAAAAGCCGCTATATTAGGATTAGAACTAGGTACCTGAAATTGGTCTGACTTGGTTTTAAGTGTTGACTTGGATTTTGTATTAATTTCTCAGAGTCTGCATCGACATCCGACAACAACTGTTCGAAGGTCAGATTGATAATTTTCTTCTAACAGGGAGACAAGTTGACTGATAGCTTGGTCTTTTATTTTACTAAGTTGCGTGATCAGATTGGTATCTTTATTCTACAAGTTTCTCAACAAAAGCTTTCCTGCAAACAAATGGAGATCCCTTACTAGGTCAAATGTATCAATATTCTCATTGGGATAGAACCCCAATCCCCTCATAAGGACTTGTGTGGCTCCTTGCAAGCCCCATGGGGAGGCCCATTCAGTGGCGGCCCACCCATAGGGGGCGCCCGGGTGCCGCCCCCCTCCCCCAGTCAGTAAAAAAAAAACATCTAAAAAAAAAAAAAATGTTGTATTTAAACATGTCCCTTTAAGGAAAAAAAAATCCAAAAAAGGTCCTTATTTGCAGTCCAGGCGCCGGGCACAGTGCAGTATGGGTAGCGCCACGTCTGTGCAATCATGGGATTGCAGACATGGCGCTACATTGGCAGCCCAAAAATGCCTTTGGTGGCGCAGTCCATCGCGCCACTGTTTCCGGTGCGATGGACTGCATTGATATGGCTGGGCGGGTGCACCCACTATCTGTGCTAGTTCCGTCAGCGCTCGGGAGATCCCGAGTCCCGACGTCACTTCCTGTTCTTCCAGTGCCGTCGGGACTCGGGACTCTCGAGCGCAGTGCGGGTACAGGTAAGCAGAGCTATGCCGCCTGCCATGCCTGCCCCTCTGGTTGTTGATAAACAATTGTAACTGTTAAGTTCGGCGGCAGCAGCAGCGATCAACCCCCCCCTTCTTCAAAGCTTACCTGATGATTTAATAATCGGCGGAATAAGCGTCCAGAACGGCAATCTCCCCCCCCCGCTTATTCCAATCAGGTTATAATATTATAATATAAGGCTCCGAGGTTGATGGATGTCCGGACACCCATCCAACTAGGAGCCTTATATTATAACCTGCTGGGACTTGTAGTTCTCCATCTTCTCCTGGGGCTTAGGTGCATGCAATCCACCATCTATTGGACTACAAGTCCCAGCAGTGAGAAAAACTGGACAAAGATGGTGGACTGCATGCACCTGAGCCCCTAGGAGATGATGGAGAACTACAAGTCCCGGCAGGTTATAATATAAAGCTCCGAGGTGGATGGATGTCTGGACAGTGACAATTGGTGGCACAGTGGTAACAATTGATGGCATAGTGGTGACAATTGATGGCACAGTGGTGACAATTGATGGCATAGTGGTGACAATTGATGGCATAGTGGTGACAACTGATGGCACAGTGGTGACAATTGATGGCATGGCACAGTGGTGACAATTGATGGCACAGTAGTGACAATTGATGGCATAGTGGTGACAACTATTGGCACAGTGGGGACAATTGATGGCATGGCATAGTGGTGACAATTGATGGCATAGTGGCTGTGTTTGATGGCATGGCACAGTGGTTGCGTTTTGATGGCACAGTGGTTGCGTTTTGATGGCATGGCACAGTGGTTGCGTTTGATGGCATGGCACAGTGGTTGCGTTTTGATGGCACATTGGTTGCGTTTTGATGGCATGGCACAGTGGTTGCGTTTGATGGCATGGCACAGTGGTTGCGTTTTGATGGCACATTGGTTGCGTTTTGATGGCATGGCACAGTGGCTGCGTTTGATGGAATGGCACAGTGGTGATAATTGATGGGCACAGTGAGGGCACCAGCCGCCACTTGGCCCATTTATTTTCTGTGTTTTTTTGGGGAGGTGTGGGTGACCATCTAGCCCTCTGGATTTTTTAACAGCACTATTACTTCTGGTCACATGAATAATTATTCCACTCTTGAGCGGTAAATATACCACTATGATTTATCTAATACGATGTATGATGACATGTTTTTTCCAAACTTTGAATATATGTAATGTAATGGATGTATTTTTTAGAGCCAATTGTCCCCCTGAGGAGACGACATGGAGGTCTAAACGCATCGGGGCTTGCAAACCACATAGCACCTGCCATGTAATGATGTACACAATTGTGTTTTTTACTGTATTGAACTGTATTTGCATTGTACATATATTGTATCATTGGACCAGATTAAATTCTATTGCATCTAATGTTATCATGTGATTGGACTTTTCTTTTAATAAACAACTCTTCATTATCATTCAAATTCTTGACCTTATTACATTGCTGTCTAAAGCCCCACTGGGGAAACTTTTCATTTTTATTTTATTTTTTCATAAGGACCTCCAGTTTCCTCAATGCTTAGAGTATGGGAAGACAAATTTACTATGTTCATTAGGGGTGTTGAAACTAATCGTAGCATCGGTGAATCGCGATTCGACCACTCACAATGCGATTCCGATGCTACGACTTACATTAATCGATTTTTGATGACGTCACTTGCGCACTGCTTCCCCCCCCCCGAGTCTGATTTTTCAGCCGAAAAAAAAAAAAAAGCTGTGGGCGTTAGCCGCACCTCTTTCCCGCCCCCCCGCTGGTGTTGCCGAAGAAGCCGTGGGTGTTAGCAGCGCCTCGTTTCCCGCCCCTCCCGCTGATTCAGCCGAAGAAGCCATGGGCGTGTTAGCCATTCCTCCTTTCCCGCCCCCCGCTGACGGCATTCCCAGCCGCCCGTCACCACGTGGAGCGAGTGTCCCCAATTCCTGCAGTGATGCCCCGGTCCCGACTCCCCAGGGCCTTCCTCCTTGGCTCACCTTACACTGTGCACACTGCACAGGCTGCTGTAGAAGCCCCGAGACGGCCGAGGACTGCAGGCAGCAGAACACTGACAGGACATCATCATCATCATCAGGTACTTACTTGGGGGATGCACACTGGCAGCAATTGATGGCACAATTGATGGCACACTGGCAGCAATTTATGGAACAATTGATGGCACACTGGCAGCAATTGATGGCACACTGGCAGCAATTGATGGCACAATTGATGGCACACTGGCAGCAATTGATGGCAGCAATTGATAGCACACTGGCAGCAATTGATGGCACAATTGATGGCACACTGGCAGCAATTGATGGCACTGTTATACCTGAAGGGTTCCACATGTACTGGCACTTTAAGGCTGGCTCCACCCAGCAGTGATGACAAGGGTCAAGGGGTACGGTGGCCATCTTAGAGTGTGCTCATGTAGGAAGCAGATAAGATGTACTGTCCTGAGATGCATGTTGCAGTGTACAGCCTGTACTGAATAAACATCCATTGCTCCAGACCAGAGTCTTGTGTCTCTCACAACACACAGGACATCACAGTGGCGACGAGAATGGAATTTACAAAGTTTCTATCAGTCTGAGAGATAGAGAGAGACAAGGACATTGTGGATTGTCACCTGGATAAAAGCAATCACAGATCCCAGCAGGAAAATGTCATTAATCGGGACATTAAGTGAATTTGATGGAGAACAGACATGCTGGAGTTCCTGGGTTGAGAGGCTGGAACAGTATTTTAATGCAAATGACATCACAGACAACAGGCAAGTGGCAGTTTTTCTTACATTGGTCGGATCCAAAACGTATGACACTCTTAGAGATCTGCTTTCCCCTGTAAAACCTTCAGCTAAGACATTGGCAGAGCTGCTGACACTGCTAGAGGATCACTTCCAGCCCAAACCACTAGAAATAGCAGAAAGATTTTGCTTCTATCAGAGGCAGCAGCAGACAGGTGAAGAGATTAAAGCTTATGTGCTTGCCCTTTGCAGACTAGCCTCTACCTGTTCTTTTGGGGACTACCTACCTACTGCACTGAGAGATAAGTTTGTTATGGGACTGAATTGTGAGTCGACACAAAAGAGACTGTTAACAGAGAAATACCTTACCCTTACAAAGGCAATTGAGATAGCTTCAGTGATGGAAATGGCTGTGAAAGATACAGAGCAATTGAACCCCCAGAGCAGAAGGGAAGAGGTGAAGCAGGAAGTTTTCAGAACAGCAGTCAAGCCAACTGCCGCAAACTGGAAATACCGACCCCCACCAACCCGGGAGTCAGCTTGTTACCGTTGTGGGAATACAGACCATGACCACAAAGTCTGCCGGTTTAAGGATCAGACCTGTCATAATTGCGGTAGGACCGGCCATCTGAAACGAGTTTGCCGTAGCAAGAAGGTGCGAGATAAACAACCTCTGAACCCCAAGACAAAGACATATATGGTGGGAAGATATACATCATCATCTGAGTCAGAGGATGAGGAAGTGCTCCACAGATTAGACATACATCATATGCATGCAGCACCCTCCGCAATGACTGTAGATGTAACCATTGAGGGAAAGAAACTCAAGATGGATGTAGACACAGGAGCAGCAGTTTCAGTTATCACCCAGAAACAATGGAGACAACTTCAGACCCGAAGAACTGTCCGCCCAACACCAATCAAACTGCAGACATACTCAAAGCAGATACTCCACCCACTGGGTTACGCAAAAGTAAAGGTATTGTACAAGGGTCAGACAAAGAGACTGCCATTATATATCCTGAAAAATGGGGGACCCCCTCTCTTTGGGAGAGACTGGATTGCTCACTTTGGTATGCCAGACATCGCCATAAGTCCCTGTAATGCCGTCACCATTCCATTAGGAGATGATGAAGGATGGGTGGTGTCCCTGAAGCAGCGGTTCCCAAAGGTTTTTGATGACCAGTTGGGAAAAATAAAACATGACTGTGTGAGACTCAAGCTGAAACCCAACGCTCAGCCTAAGTTCTTCAAAGCTCGGACAGTACCTTTCGCACTCCGAGCAGGTGTGGAAGCAGAACTCAGTCGGCTGGAGGAACAAGGTGTCATCTCAAAGGTAGAGCACAGCGAGTGGGCATCACCAGTTGTACCGGTAAAGAAAGCGAATGGGGACTTGCGCATTTGTGGCGATTTCCGCATGGCACTGAACTCTCAACTGGAAATAGACCAGTATCCCCTACCCAGAGTAGATGACATTTTTGCCTCTCTTGCAGGGGGTGAAAAGTTCACCAAGCTTGATCTCAAACAAGCATATTTACAGTTTGAGGTCCATCCTTTTTCCCGCAAATTTCTGACCATCAACACCCACAAGGGACTATATGAATACAATCGGATGGTGTTTGGGGTAGCCTCTGCCCCAGCCATTTGGCAACGAAAAATGGACGAGATTTTGGCGGACATTCCTTTTACGCAGTGCCTGCTAGATGACATGCTCATCACGGGACGGACTGACCAGGAACACAAGCAGAATGTGGAGCTTGTGTTGGCGAGACTCCAAGAACAGGGTCTGAAAGTGAACTTAGCAAAATGCCAATTCATGGTGCCTAAATTGGAGTTTTGTGGCCACCTTGTGGATGCAGAAGGTATTCACACCACGGAAGCCAAAGTTGATGCTTTAGTCAACGCTCCAGCCCCAACCAATGTCCAGCAGCTGCGATCATACCTGGGCTTGCTGAACTATTACCACAAATTCCTGCCAGATCTGGCACACACCTTGTTTCCATTGAACAAGCTTTTGGAGAAACACTCCAGATGGGACTGGTCGGCTGCATGCCAGCGTGCTTTTGAAGTTTCTAAGCGGAAGCTGTTGGCGTCACGCATGCTCGTGCACTATGACCTCCAGAAGCCTCTCACCTTGGCTTGTGATGCCTCACCCTATGGTCTGGGGGCGGTACTATCCCACATCTTACCAGATGGGTCAGAAAAACCAGTGGCATTTGCCTCCAGGTCTTTGACAAAAGCAGAAAGCAATTACTCACACATTGACAAAGAGGCTCTTGTGCTGATATGGGCAATTAAGAAGTTTCATCTTTACCTGTATGGTAGGGAATTCACCATACTGACGGACCATAAACCACTCCTTCAGATCTTTAGCCCTGACAAAGGCATCTCCCAGACTACTGCGGCCCGCCTCCAACGCTATGCCCTATTCTTGGGGGCATACAGCTACAAAATTCAGTATCGTGGTCATGATGCCAATGCTAATGCGGACGCAATGTCCCGACTGACAGGGAGGTCCATGGACTCTTCTCCACCGGTCAAGAGTTGTCGTTACACCAGCCTGTCCTTCTTGTCTTCTGGAGACATAGCAGCCCATACAACCAAGGATACCTTTCTGAAAACAATACTCTCCTGGGTACGGTCCGGTTGGCCTGCAACTGTCACACAGGAGTATGAACCTTATTTCCGTAGGCGTATGGAATTAACTGTGGCTGGCAACTGTGTTTTATGGGGAGACAGAGTGATCATTCCACAGACCCTCCGGAGACACATTCTGGACTTGCTACATACTGGTCATCCCGGGGGCACTCGTATGAAACAAAAGGCCAGAGGCTATGTGTGGTGGCCAAACCTAGACTCAGATATCGCAACATATGTGAATGCTTGTGCTGGATGTGCACAAACGGCAAGAGACCCTCCTCAAGGGTGCGTCCAGCCCTGGACTTGGCCCACGGTTCCTTGGTTTCGCCTACACTTGGACTTTGCAGGCCCGATCAGAGGACACACCTTCTTGATCATAGTGGACGCCCATTCAAAGTGGCCTGAGGTCATTCCTGTTACTCAGCCAACGACTAAGGCAACGGTTTCCATACTGTTACATCTCGCTGCTACGTTTGGATACCCCAGAGAAATCGTCACGGACAACGGTGCACAATTCACCAGTCAGGAGTTTCAGCTTTTCCTGACTGCCCACAACATCAAGCACAAGTTGACCGCACCTTACCACCCAGCTACAAATGGTCAAGCAGAGAGGTTTGTGCAGACTTTCAAACGCTATTTCAAAGCTACAGTGACTGCAAGTAAACAGTCTCTGTCACCCCAGCAGCTGGACTCCTTCCTTTCTGCTTACAGAAACACACCACATGCAACCACTGGTAAAACTCCAGCAGAACTCCTTCTGGGTCGGCAGCCATGGACTGTTTTGGATATGCTCCGCCCTCAAACAGTCCAGGAACATGTATTGCAGTCCCAAGACAAGATGGTCAAACACCATGAGCTTCCCGGATTCACAGCCCAACAAAAGGTATGGGCCCGATCTTATGGGTCTTCCAACACCCGTTGGCTTCCTGCTGTCATTGCAGAGACTTTGGGACCCAAGATGTACAAGGTCCGCCTGGAAGATGGTTCCATTTGCAGACGTCATGCGGACCAACTGCGTCCTCGTTCTCAACTGCCCGAATCCCTCATGCCGGCTGAACCACCAGTGTCTCAAGGTTCTGCTCCCAGCGGATCAGGATGCACAGAGACTGATGATTGTGGGGACTCTGAACTTTTGAACTCAGCTCCAACAGAGCCCTCCAGCTCTGGTCCGGAGGTCTGTTTACCCTCTGAGTTGGGGGATCCCTTCTTGGCCCCGCCGGTACCCATTCCGGCCAGCCCTGTTTCCTCCGGTCCCGAATCGCTGGATGCCCGGCCTCAACGACACTGTCGCCCTCCTGACCGGTTGCAGTTGCAAGAGCGGTTACGAGACTTTCGACGGGGCCGACGGAAGTGATTCAATGACATATTAACCGCAACTGTCCCTGGAAGCTTGAAGTCCTGTAATTTTCCTGTGTTTGGAGGACTGTTACTGGACAGTTATCAGTTAATGTTTTGTTTCTGTTATGGTTTTATTGTGTTTTTTTTTTTGTTTTTGTTTTAGTTTTTTGAGGGATGGATGGAAGGTGTTATACCTGAAGGGTTCCACATGTACTGGCACTTTAAGGCTGGCTCCACCCAGCAGTGATGACAAGGGTCAAGGGGTACGGTGGCCATCTTAGAGTGTGCTCATGTAGGAAGCAGATAAGATGTACTGTCCTGAGATGCATGTTGCAGTGTACAGCCTGTACTGAATAAACATCCATTGCTCCAGACCAGTCTCTCACAACACACAGTCAATTGATTGTGTGGCACACTGGCAGCTCACACTGGCGGCACACTGGCACAATTGAGGACATCACAGGCACAATTGATGGCACACTGGCAGCAATTGATGGCACACTGGCAGCAATTGATGGCACACTGGCGGCACACTGGCAGCAATTGATGGCACACTGGCAGCAATTGATGGCAGCAATTGATGGCACACTGGCAGCAATTGATGGCACACTGGCAGCAATTGATGGCACACTGGCGGCACACTGGCAGCAATTGATGGCACACTGGCAGCAATTGATGGCACACTGGCAGCAATTGATGGCACACTGGCAGCAATTGATGGCACACTGGCAGCAATTGATGGCACACTGCAGCAGCAATTGATGGCACACTGGCAGCAATTGATGGCACACTGGCAGCAATTGATGGCACACAATTGATGGCACACTGGCAGCAATTGATGGCACACTGGCAGCAATTGATGGCACACTGGCAGCAATTGATGGCACACTGGCAGCAATTGATGGCACACTGGCACACTGGCAGCAATTGATGGCACACTGGCACACTGGCAGCAATTGATGGCACACTGGCAGCAATTGATGGCACACTGGCAGCAATTGATGGCACACTGGCAGCAATTGATGGCACACTGGCGGCACACTGGCAGCAATTGATGGCACACTGGCAGCAATTGATGGCACACTGGCAGCAATTGATGGCACACTGGCAGCAATTGATGGCACACTGGCGGCACACTGGCAGCAATTGATGGCACACTGGCGACACACTGGCAGCAATTGATGGCACACTGGCAGCAATTGATGGCACACTGGCAGTAATTTATGGCACACTGGCAGCAATTGATGGCACACTGGCAGCAATTGATGGCAGCAATTGATGGCACACTGGCAGAAATTGATGGCACAATTGATGGCACACTGGCAGCAATTCATGGCAGCAATTGATGGCACACTGGCAGCAATTGATGGCACACTGGCAGCAATTGATGGAACACTGGCGGCACACTGGCAGCAATTGATGGCACACTGGCAGCAATTGATGGCAGCAATTGATCGCACACTGGCAGCAATTGATGGTGCAAATGATGGCACGCTGGCAGCAATTGATGGCACACTGGCGGCACACTGGCAACAATTGATGGCACACTAGTGGCACACTGGCAGCAATTGATGGCACACTCGCAGCAATTGATGGCACACTGGCAGCAATTGATGGCACAATTGATGGCACACTAGCAGCAATTGATGGCACACTGGCAGCAATTGATGGCACAATTGATGGCACACTGGCAGCAATTGATGGCACACTGGCAGCAATTGATGGCACAATTGATGGCACACTGGCAGCAATTGATGGCACACTGGCAGCAATTGATGGCACACTGGCAGCAATTGATGGCACACTGGCAGCAATTGATGGCACACTGGCGGCACACTGGCAGCAATTGATGGCACACTGGCGGCACACTGGCAGCAATTGATGGCACACTGGCAGCAATTGATGGCACAATTGATGGCACACTGGCAGCAATTGATGGCACACTGGCAGCAATTGATGGCACACTGGCAGCAATTGATGGCACACTGGCGGCACACTGGCAGCAATTGATGGCACACTGGCAGCAATTGATGGCACAATTGATGGCACACTGGCAGCAATTGATGGCACACTGGCAGCAATTGATGGCACACTGGCAGCAATTGATGGCAGCAATTAATGGCAAACTGGTTTATGTATGTCTTAGTGATTGATTAACGTCACAACTTCATTGATTTGAAATTGATACCCTTTTTTTGTTTTTTTGTTTGATTTTTGCTTTTGCTCATCACTGCCACACACATGCAGCCATGCATTGCACGTGTGGGGCAGTAATGAGAAAAACTAAAAATCATACAAAAAAAGGCATCAATTAAGTTTTGATGTGAATCAATCACTAAGACAATAAGACATACATAAACCATAATTTATGACACGGCATACATTGTCGTTTGGTAGGACTTTATGGGGACAATGTCCGCAGTCTCTGATCCTCTCTAGTATCATTGTCTGCAGTCTCTGATCCTCTCTAGTATCATTGTCTGCAGTCTCTGTCCATCTCTTGTATCATGTCTGCAGTCTCTGTCCATCTCTTGTAGTATTTCGGGGTCAGTCTGGAGCTCCTCTTTAAGTTGTCTGCTGTGTTTACAGTTTGCTACATGCAGAGAATTTTTTTTAAGAACAGATGAAAACCGTGCGCAGTAATCTTGATGCATCGTGATGCATCGCGGAATCGAATCAATTCGTGGACTTGATAATCGTAATCACATCGAATCGTGAGACCGGTGAAGATGCGCAGCCCTAATGTTCATAGTGGTGTCAGGATCTGCAGGGTCATCATTAGCACCACCTATGTGATTGTGGGTATGGTGGTTACTACCTTTACTTTTGGTGTATTTTGGATTGGGCGGTTCTGAAAAGAAGAAGAGGACAAAAATAGGTGCAAGAGGAGTAGATACTGTATCTCTTAGATCCACCAAATATCTAGTATTGGTTGGATCATGTAAATCATCACAAGAGGAGATAGAGGATAGTTGCGTAGCCACACCCATTTGTGAATTACCTACCACCAAGGAAGAACACCCAGAAACCTGTGACATCTGTGTTGGATGTGCATTGTGTCCTCGCATGGATTTTTTGGCTGAATGTTTTTGTGGTTCTTCATAATGTTTTTGTCATTTGGTTCGTCCATTTCCTCTCTGTCTAAAGGAAGACTGTTGAGAAAAAGACATGTTAGAAAAGGACTGTGAAGCATTGTCGGCCCGGCCCCTAGATGCATTGGGATTGGGATTGTGTTGAGATTGGAATGTTGACCACTTATATGCCCTCCCTTCTCTAAAAGCCGCCCTATCCCTCATCATCTTTTTTTCTTTTTTGACAAGAATTCCCTTATTAAATTTATTCAAGCGTACTTCTATCATGGTTTTTTCACGCTCATTATAGGATGCCTGGCTTTGTAGAGGTTGTAAGAGACTCATGGTCTGATCCAGATCTCTGTCCAGAACGCCAATTTGTTTCCTATAGGCCTCTATCAAACGCCTCATCATATCTCTGGAGCATTTGTTCAATGTTTTTTCCCATTCTCTCTTGAAATCAATATCGTTGATCTCAAAAGTTGGGAAAATTTGGACTCGAAGTCCAAATGGATTGATATCTTCTTTAATATAATTTTCAAATGATTGTATGTGCCAATAAAGTGATGACTTTTTCTCCAAAATTTGTTTAGATGAAAGAACAGCGAAGTAAGATCAGATTCAAGACGTTCAGTTTTACCAAAATTGATCAGGTATCCACTCATACGTGTGTCCCAATCTTTGCCCTTAAAGTTCGCCATTGAGACGGAAAAACTTGGATGAAAATGGAGATGATAACTGAAAAAATAATGAATGCAAAAAGAAAATTATCATCAAACGATTCAAATGATTACATTGAAATGGTACTCATACTTGTAAATATATGTATGTATTTCGTGTATTGCACAACAGAACCTCCTTAAAGGTTCGTCTTTTATTCTCTAAATTGGTTCATTTAAGCTAGTACATTGTTGGTTCACTTACCTTTTCCTTCCATTTCCCTTCCAAAAAATGTTTTTCTTTGTTTGAATTTCTCACTTCCTGTGTCTCCTCAGTAAGCTTTCCACCATCATCCGAGTGGTGGAAAGTCATTTAGAACAGCTTACTGAACACCTTACTGAGAAGGAACATGAAGTGAGAAATTCAGACAAAGAAAACAAAGAAAAAAACATTTAGAAGGGAAATTGAAGGAAAATGTAAGTGAACCAACAATGCACTAGCTTAAAGTAACCTATTTTGAAAATAAAAAACAAACCTTTACAACCCCTTTAAGAATGGGGAAAGGAAATGGCATTTCCTGCCTAATAGGATAAATAGGGGTGTAGGTTTTTAAATTATGTCTGTTATGACCTAGCCAACATCCCTAACTAAAACAAAATACAAAGTTTCCCCTCAAGGGCAGGACTTTATAGGCATAGATTATATAACCATTGTAGGTTAAAAAGTATTAAATGTTTATTATACAAAGTTCAAAAAAATCGAGCAAATAAAAAAACTGTAGCACATACACAATAATTCATAAAATTAATATTGATTGTCAGACAGATCATTGGTAGGTCAGGTCAGGTAAATCTGTGGGTGTTGTCACAGACGGGAGATACATTTCGGTGTCGGTGGGAGAAGTAGCCAGAGAGGTTTAAGGGCGTTGAAAAAACTTCAGCTTTTCAGAATGAGGCAATTTAGGCCTCTATAAGTCATCCAGAGGATGACTACTGATTTCTGCATCCTGAGACTTTTTGAGTTAAGGAGAGCAGTGAGAAAGACTTCTGAAGTGGTGAGGTGGTTGTTGGTTTTTCTATGCGATAAAAATTAAAAAGACTATTGTTTCTCTGCTGTATGACCAGCAGTGTCTGTCCAGTAGTAGGCTGTGCCAGACTCCATAGATAGGTATCTGTGTGATGAAGATAGATGCCCCAAGTGGCCAGGGTTTATTTTATGTTTTGTTTATGCTGTTTGGATGCTTGCACTTTTTTTCCAGCAATATGGAAGAATAAACCAAACTTTTTGTTTTCAACTGTCTCCGGCTGCCTCTCTGTATAGTTCAGTGTGTAGTAAACCCATCCAGGGGGTCACACACCCCAGCTACCGAGCTAACCCCTTACACATGGTGGAGTGCCGTGGGCAGTTAAAGTAAAGCCAAAATGGAGAATCCAGTGCTTGCGATTCTGTGTCTGCTACAGCAACCAATATATCTCAAACTGAATCTTCTAGATCTCATGTTAGTGCTGGGTTTGGCCTTAAAGAAGCACCCACACATTGTAAACATACCACAAATTTGCCCCAAAACACCAAAAATTCAGAGGGCCAGATTCAGGTAGGACAGCGGTTCTTTATTTCGGAGTAACGTAAGTCATTTACGTTACTCCGCCTAAACTTTAGGAGCAAGTACTGTTATTCACATAGCACTTGCTCCTAAAGTTGAGGATGCGTAGCGAAAATGAGCCGGCGGAATTCAAATTGGGCGGGTAGGGGGCGTGTATTATTTAAACTAGTCGCGATCCCGCGGCGAACGTACTGCGCATGCGTCGACTGTCAGTGAACGTCAATGACGTCAATCCCCATTCACGGACGTTTTACGCAAACGACGCGAACATTTTTAAATTTGACGCGATGACGACGGCCATACTTAACATAGGATACTCCACTGCCGATTCTCGCTGATTAACATATTCTCGGCGTTAATCAGCGGGAACGCCCCGAGCGCCATTTTTAAAAATGCAGTTCCGACACGACGGCGAAATACAATTACGCCGCTCGTATAGGAACTCCAACCCGGCGTTTCTTGTTTTCTGCTTACAGAAAACAGAAACGCTGGCTCAAAGTGAGAGTTATGCTGGCGTATCACTGATACTCCAGCCTAACTCTACCTGAATCTGGCCCAGAGAGTGTTAATTTTGGCGCTCAAAGTGATCGAAAACCTGGAAGAAATGGGAAGTTTCCCAGTTTATTACAGGAGGTCTTGCAAGGCCATCATCAACAGGAAGGAAGATATGCTAGAAGCGTGCAAGAACATGCAGCTCAACAACAGTCTCACCAAGAGAGTCTTGCAGCTCACCAAGAGAGCATGGCAGCTCAACAACAGGTTTACCAAGAGAGCATTGCAGCTCAACAACAGGCTCACCAAGAGAGCCTTGCAGCTCACCAAGAGAGAATTGCAGGCTTGGAACAGAGACACCAGCAGCAAATGGAGGCCATCGTGAAACAGCTTCAGAGACAGCAGACCGGGGCTGGGAGTCAGGCCAGTAACATACCGACTTTTCGGGTAAGACACTTATTGCCAAAGATGACTGCAGATGATGACCCTGAGATTTTTCTGACCACGTTTGAGAGAACAGCGGAAAAAGAGAGTTGGCCTAAAGAACTGTGGGCTGGACTAGTAGCCCCCCTATTATCTGGAGAAGCCCAAAAGACATATTTTGATTTGGAGCTTGCAGACGCAAAAAACTATAATTGGTTAAAAGAGGAAATATTGGCACGTTTTGGTGTAATCCTGGATGTCCATGCTCAGCGGGTCCACAATTGGAGTTTTCAGCTGAGGAAGCCACCTCGGTCGCAGATGTATGATCTTATCCATTTGGCTAAGAAATGGCTGCAGCCAGAAACTCTGTCCGGACCAAAAATTTTGGAGCGAGTAGTCATGGACAAATTTCTTAGGTCTCTTCCTAACACCCTGCAGAAATGGATGAACCATGGTGGTCCGCAAACCGCAGAAAAAATTGTAGACCTGGTCGAAAGGTACCTAACAGAGAATTTGTCCTCTTCCACCAGAGACGCACAGACTTTCCACCCCAAGACCAGACCCTCCCCACCTATAGGTAAGACTGCATCAAGGGATGGGGGTGGAGAGAGGGACCAAAGAGCAACTAGAGGTATTATCGGGACTACTGCTAATGTTTGGCGAGAGCTGCCTCGAAGACTTATTCCACAGGAGAGGACCAGAAGATTTTTTTTTTTAACGTTGCTGGGAAGAGGGACATGCAGCAGCGGTTTGCCCAGCGGGTGATGAACCCATGCAGTGTGACTTTCTGACAGAGAGACGACAGTCCCTTTTTGCAACCACATGCACTGCAGTAAAGGGAAATGAGAAACCTTTATGTAGAATGTGCTTAGATGGTAAAGATGTTGTGGTTTTGTTTCAGGTAGCCTAGTCACCTTAGTGAAAAGTAATCTAGTGGTGGGAAAAACCTTACATCCTAGGAAAATGGCTGTAGTTTGTGTACATGGGGACACTCAAGAATATCCGGTGACTACGGTTTCCTTTGAAACCTCCCACGGTAACTTGTGTCACCAGGTGGGTTTAGTTCCCAAACTGCCACATGACGCCATTGTGGGAAGGGATTTCCCAAAGTTCTGGAGGTGGTTCTTCTGAGCCTGAAACATCAACTCTAGAATACTCTAACTGTGAGGGTTCTCCTGAGTTTCCATTCTTAGTCTTAGCAGGGGAAACACCAGTCCCTAGGGAGGAGCCTGCTACCTCAGAAGAGGAACAGCGGCCGATAGGGTTTGATGACCTTGAGGTTCACAGAGATAATTTTAACACCGAGTAATTGAGGGACCCCACATTGCTAAGAGCCCGGGAGAATGTAGTAAAGAGTAAAGATAGATGGGGAGTTAGTTAACCCTGATGAGAGGGTTCCCCTCCCTTACTTCATTATTGAAAGGGACCTGTTATATCGAGTGTCACAGAGGATAGAGGACACCATTGAGCAACTGGTAGCGCCTAAACGGTACTGCAAGATGGTTTTGGAACTGGCCCATGGGCACATTCTTGGGGGACATTTGGGAGCAGAAAAAAACCCGGGAGAGGATCACCCAGAGGTTTTGTTGGCCTGGGATCACTAAGGAAGTGGAATTGTATTGCTCTTCCTGTCCAGATTACTGCACCTATGCCACATTTCCGCAGTCCGTTGGTACCCCTGCCCATTATCAAGGTCCCTTTTCAGAGGATCGCCATGGACTTGGTTAGCCCCTTACTGAAGTCCACTAGAGGGCACCAGCACATCCTGGTAATAATGGACTATGCCACCTGTTACCCAGAAGCGATTCCTCTCCGAATCACCTCTGCTAAAACCATTGCCAAAGAGTTATTTTTTAGGTTTTCAGCCGTGTGGGTCTTCCTAAGGAAGTCCTAACTGACCAGGGCACCCCGTTTATGTCTAGGGTGACCAAAGAAATTTGTAAACTCCTGAAAGTGACCCAATTATGTACATCAGTATATCACAATCAAACAGATGGGTTAGTGGAAAGGTTTAATAAAACCTTAAAACAAATGTTGAGGAAGGTGGTGGATAAAGACCGAAAGAATTGGGATTATCTGCTCCCTTATCTGATGTTTGCCATAACAGAGGTTCCCCAATCGTCCACAGGGTTCTCTCCGTTTGAGCTACTGTATGGGAGGCACCCCCGGGGCCTACTGGACATTGCCAGGGAAACATGGGAGAGTGAGAGTTCCCCCGCATCGAAGTGTGATTGAACCTGTGGCCCAAATGCAAGATAGAATTACCCAAGTGATGCCGATTGTGAAGGAACATTTAGCCCAAGCCCAATTGGCTCAACAAAAGATTTACAATCGCGGGGCCCAGGTCCGTTCCTTTGCACCTGATGATAGGGTGTTGGTGCTGATCCCCATGGTCAAAAGTAAATTCCTAGCCAAATGGCAGGGTCCCTATGAAGTGTTGGAGAAAATAGGGGTGGTGAATTATAAAATTAGCCAACCGGGAAGATGAAAACCTGAGCAGCTCTATCACGTGAACTTGTTGAAACTATGGAAGGATAGAGAGTCCTTGGTCGCTAAGACTACCTGATTTTCTGCTCCATTTAACCTAGCTGTCCCTGAAGTTGGGATAGCGGAGACTCTGTCCAAAACTCGGCAACAGGAGGTTAAAGAATTTGTGCTCCGTAATAGGGAGAATTGTTTAGACCTGCCAGGTTGGGTCTCCGGAGTTGAACATGACATTATCACCACACCAGGGGATAAGGTCAAGTTGAAGCCTTATAGAATTCCAAAAGCCCGGCGAGAGGCAATTCGCCAGGAAGTAAAAAAAAGCTTGAGATGGGGTGATAGAAGAGTCAAATAGTGATTGGTACAGTCCCATTGTCTTAGTGCCCAAACCAGATGGAAGTTGGCGGTTTTGTAATGACTTTCGCCGCCTAAATAAAATCACTAAGTTTGACACCTATCCTATGCCCCGCATAGATGAACTGATTGATCGCCTAGGCATTGCAAATTCCTCTCTCGGAGTCGGCCAGGGAAAAAACAGCATTTGTAACTCCAGACGGATCTTTCCAATATTGGAGGATGCCTTTTGGGTTACAGAATGCTCCCGCCACATTTCAACGCACCATGGATAAGACCCTTCGGCCTCATCGAGCCTATGCTGCTGCATACCTCGACGACGTTGTCATCCACAGTGAGGATTGGGACTCACACTTACCAAAAGTTCAGGCTGTGTTGGATTCCATCTGGAAAGCCAGGTTTACAGCCAATCCAAAAAAATTTACCCTTGGGCTAGAAGAGGCGAAGTATCTGGGGTATACTTTTGGAAGAGGTCTAATCAAGCCCCAAATAAACAGAGTTGAGGCTATTCAGGATTGGCCACGTCCCACCAACAAGAAACAGGTTTGTGCATTTTTGGGGATCGCGGGTTATTACCGCCTCTTTATCCCCCATTTTGCCTCACAGGCTGCTCCCCTGACCAATTTGACCAAAGGGAAGGAGTCTGTCATGACCAAATGGACTCCCGAATCAGAAACAGTTTTTCAGGCTTTAAAACAGGCCTTATGTAGTCAGACAGTTTTAAATTCGCCTGATTTTTCACTGGAAATTGTGGTTCAGACAGATGCATCAAATGTGGGGTAAGGAGCTGTACTGTCCCAGATTATCAAGGGGGAGGAACACCCTGTTATGTACCTCAGCCGAAAGTTGAAGGCCGATGAGGAGAATTATGCCACCATTGAGAAAGAGTGTTTGGCGGTGAAATGGGCTTTGGATTCTCTCCGGTACTACCTCGTGGGTAGACAGTTTGAACTGGTGATGGATCATGCCCCATTGAAGTGGATGGCACAGAACAAAGAGACCAATAGGTGAATAAATAGGTGGTTCCTGGCCCTTCAGGAATTTAGTTTTGTGGTAACGCATCGACCCGGTATTAAAATGGGGAATGCAGATGGGTTGTCCCGAGTGCATGCGTGTCTGGCAACCTGTGTCCCAACCCTAGGGTTGAAACAAGAGGGGGGGTATCAGGAGAATATATTAAATCAGTACTGTGTGACTGCACAGAGGAGACCAAACAATATAATTAGTGAAGTGAAAAGGTGTTTATTTACAAAAATAAGTGAGGACAACCAGTGCAAACAGCAAACAATATATATATATAGTCAAAGGGAGATACCGTATTCATAAACCAAGCCAGGCCGAGGTCATACACGTGGGAAGTCAGCCGATGGGTAAGGATGGGACAGGACAGAGCAGGGAGCGGATGGGTGGATGAGCTGCGGGGTAAGATCCAGGGAAGACAGGAATCAGGAAACAGGGCGGAAGAGTCCAGGCAGGGATCAGGATCAAGGATCACGGAACAAGATTAAGGCACAAAATCAGGATCAATGACAGGGTCTGGATACAGGCTCAGGTCTGGGAGATATGACGATACCAGGGCGAGCTCTGCTTGAGCTCACCGGGTATAAGTAGTGCTGCTGATTGAGCTCAGGTTACAGCTGAGCGGAGAAAAGGCTGTGTGCTCCATACTGCTAGGAAGCCCCCTCTGGTGGAGGCCAGTACTGCAGCCCAAATAACAGGCAGTATCACCAGCAGGGGGGACCTTCCCTGACAGTACCCCCCCAAAGGAACGGGCTCCGGACGCTCCAACCAGTCATTGCTGGGGAAAGCCCATGATGTCAAGCCAGGCAGTGGATAAAGTTACATTAAGTGGGGAAGCAGACAGGGGCAAATCAGGCTGGGAAGCAGGCTCCAGGCCCTCAAGCTGGGCAGCGGGCATAAGCTCTGGGTCCTCGAGCTGGGCAGCAGGCTCCGAGTCATCAAGCTGGGCAGCGGATGAAGGCTCCGGGTCATCGAGCTGGGCAGCGGACGAAGGCTCCGGGTCATCGAGCTGGGCAGCGGACGAAGGCTCAGGGTCATCGAGCTGGGCAGAGGGCATAGGCTCTGGGTCATCGAGCTGGGCAGCAGACGAAGGCTCCGGGTCATCGAGCTGGGCAGCAGACGAAGGCTCCGGGTCATCGAGCTGGGCAGCAGACGAAGGCTCCGGGTCATCGAGCTGGGCAGCAGACGAAGGCTCCGGGTCATCAAGCTGGGCAGCGGATGAAGGCTCCGGGTCATCAAGCTGGGTAGCGGACGAAGGCTCCGGGTCATCGAGCTGGGCAGCAGATGAAGGCTCCGGGTCATCAAGCTGGGCAGAGGGCATAGGCTCTGGGTCCTCGAGCTGGGCAGCGGATGAAGGCTCCAGGTCATCGAGCTGGGCAGCAGGCTCTGGGTCGTCGAGCTGGGCAGCAGGCTCCGGGTCGTCAAGCTGGGCAGCAGGCTCCGGGTCGTCGAGCTGGGCAGCAGGCTCCGGGTCGTTTGAGCTGGACAGCAGGCACAGGAACAGCAGGCTGGCAGACTGGCACAGGAACAAGCGGCTGGTCGGTTGGCACAGGAGCAAGCGGCTGGCAGACTGGCACAGGAACAGCGGGCTGGCAGACTGGCACAGGAACAGCAGGCTGGCAGACTGGCACAGGAACAGCAGGCTGGCAGACTGGCACAGGAACAGGCTGGCAGACTGGCACAGGTACAGCAGGCTGGCAGATTGGCACAGGAACAGCAGGCTGGCAGACTGGCACAGGAACATCAGACTGGCAGGTGGGCACAGGAACATCAGACTGGCAGGCGGGCACAGGAACATCAGACTGGCAGGCGGGCACAGGAACATCAGACTGGCAGGCGGGCACAGGAACATCAGACTGGCAGGCGGGCACATGAACTTCAGACAGGCAGGCTAGCACAGGAACATCCGGCCGGCAGGCCGGCACATGAACATCGGGCCGGCACAGGAACATCAGGCCGGCAGGCTGGCACAGGAACATCGGGCCGGCAGCCTAGCACAGGAACATCGGGCCGGCAGGCTGGAACAGGAACATCGGGCTGGCAGGCTGGCACAGGCTGGTCGGATGGCACAAGCTGGGCGGCTGACACTGGGACAGGCTGAACAGATGGCACTGGAACAGATGGCACTGGGACAGGCTGAACAGGTGGCACTGGGACAGGTTGAGCAGAGGGTACTGGGACAGGTTGGGTAACTGGCACGATGGTATGGGTTGGGAAGTACTTCCGTTTCTTTTTAGACTTAGTCACTGCAGGTTTGTTAACAGAAGGGGTGTATGAAGAGGGTGGAATTAAGTAGGAGGAAGGGTTGGAATATGGCAGAGACACAGGGAAGGTGACTGAAGGAGGGTTTTGTGGAGTTGTTGCAGGGGGATTAAAGGCAGGGTAGGTATAATTAGTAGAAACTGGGTAGTAATATTTGGTAGGATGCGGAATTATCTGGGCTGGAGTTGCCATTGGTGATGGACAGATAGATCCTTGGGAAGGCAAGTGGTTAATAGCAGGGCTGGAACGGACAGGTGGATTAAAGGCAGGGTAGGTACAATTAGTAGAAACTGGGTAGTAATATTTGGTAGGATGCGGAATTATCTGAGCTGGGGTTGCCATTGGTGATGGACAGATGGATCCATGAGAAGGCAGGTGGTTAATTGCAGGGCTGGAACGGACTGGCTTGGCTGGAATCAGGAGATCTGACCATGCCTGCAGCACAGGTTGAACAAAAGCAGGTTCACACACACCTTGTCTAATCAGAGCCTGCACAGAATCAATACACTCAGATAACTTTTGCTGGGGACAGGAGGAATAATGCTCATAAAAATAAGCCGGATCATCCTCTAATAACCACACCAGGGATTCAACTTGGTCACGACTAAAGGGGGGAGAGAAATCATCACTACCATCAGGAATAAATGACAGGGCCGGCTTAACACACAACCAAATTAATGCCTGAACATCATCGAATGTCATGTACCCCTGATCCACCCAGGAATGAGCCGATCGGATAGTTTCCATCAGTTGGTCACTAGTCCAACCCTCCAAAACCTGACGACAAGCCCCCTCATCCTCTTCTGCCAGCAGAGAAAGGTAAAGGATGTCATTGTAATCCATGTTTTAGAGCACTACACCAGGATGGTTCCTCAATGCAGTCACGTCTGATCAAGGGATGGCCCTGGTATACTGTCAGGAGAATATATTAGATCAGTACTGTGTGACTGCACAGAGGAGACCAAACAATATAATTAGTGAAGTGAAAAGGTGTTTATTTACAAAAATAAGTGAGGACAACCAGTGCAAACAGCAAACAATATATATATATAGTCAAAGGGAGATACCGCATTCATAAACCAAGCCAGGCCGAGGTCATACACGTGGGAAGTCAGCCGATGGGTAAGGATGGGACAGGACAGAGCAGGAAGCGCATGGATGGATGAGCTGCGGGGTAAGATCCAGGGAAGACAGGAATCAGGAAACAGGGCGGAAGAGTCCAGGCAGGGATCAGGATCAAGGATCACGGAACAAGATTAAGGCACAAAATCAGGATCAACAACAGGGTCTGGATACAGGCTCAGGTCTGGGAGTTATGACGATACCAGGGCGAGCTCTGCTTGAGCTCGCCGGGTATAAGTAGTGCTGCTGATTGAGCTCAGGTTACAGCTGAGTGGAGAAAAGGCTGTGTGCTCCATACTGCCAGGAAGCCCCCGCTGGTGGAGGCCAGTACTGCAGCCCAAATAACAGGCAGTACACCAGCAGGGGGGACCTTCCCTGACAGGGGGTATGTGACAGGAAGTCAGGTAAATCTGTGGGTGTTGTCACAGAGGGGAGATACATTTCTGCCTTGTTTAGACAATTCACCAATTATTATCAGGTGTCAGCAGCAGAAGTAGCCAGAAAGGTTTAAGGGCGTTGAAAAAACTTTAGCTGTTCAGAATGAGGCAATTTAGGCCTCTATAAGTCATCCAGAGGGTGACTACTGATTGCTGCATCCTGAGGCTTTTTGAGTTAAGGAGAGCAGTGAGCTGGGAAAGAATTCTGAAGGTGAGGCGGTTGTTGATTTTTCTGTGTGATAAAAATCAAAAAGACTATTGTTTCTCTGCTGTATGACCAGCAGTGTCTGCCCAGCAGTAGGCTGTGCCAGACTCCATAGGTATGTTCCTGTGTGATGAAGATAGACGTCCCAAGTGGCCAGGGTTTATTTTATGGAAGAATAAACCAAACTCTTTGTTTTCAACCGTCTTCGGCTGCCTCTCTGTAAAGTTCAGTGTGTAGTGAACCCATCCAGGGGTCACACATCCCCGCTACCGAGCTAGCCCCTTACAAGACATAAAGATAAAATGTGTCATATATAGATCGTACGTGTTACAGAGAAAAACTCCTTCTTGAAGGAAAATCCAATATATGACATAGGTTGTAATCTAAAAATAGAAAGATAATTTTTAACAAAAAGCATTTACATAGTTACATAGTTACATAGTTAGTCAGGTTGAAAAAAGACACAAGTCCATCCAGTTCAACCATAAAAAAAAATAAACAAACAAAATAAAACACAGTACATCCCATACACCCAACTCCATACCCACAGTTGATCCAGAGGAAGGCAAAAAACCCCAGCAGAGCATGATCCAATTTGCTACCGGAGGGGAAAAAATTCCTTCCTGATCCCCCGAGAGGCAATCGGATTTACCCCGGATCAACTTTACCTACAAAACTTAGTACTCAGTTATATTATGTGCATTTAGGAAATAATCCAGGCCCTTCCTAAAGCAATCTACTGAGCTGGCCAGAACCACCTCTGGAGGGAGTCTGTTCCACATTTTCACAGCTCTTACTGTGAAGAAAACTTTCCGTATTTTGAGGTGAAATCTCTTTTCCTCCAGATGTAAAGAGTCTCAGGTCCTCAGTGTTGACCTTAAAGTGAATAACTCAACACCAAGTTCACTATATGGACCTCCAGTGTTGCTCATCTTACTTTAAAAAAGTTATTAGTTACAGTTACAAATTACTTCTCTGAAAAAGTAATTGCGTTAGTGACTCAGTTACTAC
Organism: Rana kukunoris; assembly: GCA_029574335.1. Taxonomy (NCBI): domain Eukaryota; kingdom Metazoa; phylum Chordata; class Amphibia; order Anura; family Ranidae; genus Rana; species Rana kukunoris. Next base: position 334,746,551 of record CM056051.1, on the reverse strand, counting down.
ATTGAAAAAGTAATTAGTTACTCAGCAAAGTAACTGAATTTTTTTTAAATATTCTACAATGCTTTGTTGAGAAGCAGATGACGGGCGCTTGCCAGGGAGCAGTGAGTTAATACTCCAAGACAAAAGAATGCCAGATCCTTGAGAGAAGAAAAACGGAAACAAATGGTGATCTCGTGTATATCCCAGCCTAGGTACATCCGTCCCACCATGTATGTGCAGCTAATAGGACTTAAAACCCTTATCCATCTGCTATATATTACATCCAAATTATAAGCTGGATTAAAATGTATGTTTATAATATACATTCCCTTGACGTTTACAGAGTCTGTAATTTAAAATCTTATATTAGGTTTTATTATAATTTTCTATAGTTTATTGTTTATTATTTTATTTATCTTATATAAGCTTTATTAGATGCAAGGGATTTGGAATGGGGATGTCAGATTTTTCTTTGTTGTCTGATGAAGAGATGAAATCACTGACCAAAAATAACCTGCTGATCATTGGTCTGTATAGGTGTCCTGCACTTACCATGTTGACCACTAGATCTCGCTGTGTACACTGTGTTGTATAGGGAACATTTGTTCTGTGGAACATTTTATTCCGGCCATGTGTTCCCTGGATCATTGATCAGGTTGCGCACACAGTGTGTGTGATCGATGTGAGTTGTTCCCCGGTGATAGGTCAGTGTGAGGCAGGTGGGGCTCATTGGATCCAGGGCTCCTTGAGATTGGGAGTTTTCATACCACTGTGACAGGCCATCACAGCGGTCACATGATTCTAAAGCGGAGTTCCACCCATATTCATATTCACAGCACCGGCAGAAGCAATTACTCTGCTGCCATCTAGTGGCGGTAGATGTAATTGCGGTAATGCCGCCCAAGTAATGGGAACTGCGTTACCGTGAGGGGAAGAGTAATCAGGTAGATTACTTGTTACCCTCAAAAGGGGCTGCGTTAGGTAACTGCGTTTATTGTAACTCCGTTACTTACAACACTGTGGACCTCTTATATATTTGTACATGTTGATCATATCCCCCCTTATTCTCCTCTTCTCAAGAGTGAATAAATTCAGTTTTTCTAATCTTTCCTCATAGCTGAGCTCCTCCATGTCTCTTATCAGTTTAGTTGCCCTTCTCTGCACTTTCTCTAGTTCTCCGATATCCTTTTTGAGAACTGGTTCCCAAAACTGGACTGCATAGTCCAGATGAGGTCTTACTAATGATTTGTACAGGGGCAAAATTATATCTCTATCTCTGGAGTCCATACCTCTCTTAATACAAGAAAGGACTTTGCTCGCTTTGGAAACCGCAGCTTGGCATTGCATGCCATTATTGAGCTTATGATCAACTAAAACCCCCAGATCCTTCTCCACTACAGATCCCCCCAGTTGTACTCCCCCTAGCATGTATTATGCATGCATATTCTTAGCCCCCAAGTGCATAACTTTACATTTATCAACATTAAACCTCATCTGCCACATAGTCGCCCAATTAGATAGAGCATTGAGGTCGGCTTGTAAATTGGAGACATCCTGCAAGGACGTTATTCCACTGCATAGCTTGGTGTCATCTGCAAAGACAGAAATGTTACTTTGGATCTCAGACCCAATATCATTTATAAATATATTGAAAAGTAGATATGTGCATTCCCGTTCGTACGAATGTTATTTTCGTACGAAAATGTTCATTTTCGTACCCGCGGGATAATGTGTACATACGAAAACGATAAAGCACCAAAATACAAAAATGACGGGATAACGGATGAGCCGCATAACGAACGACCGCAAATACGAATGAACGATCCGACGGGAAAAAAAGACAAAACGAAAACGGCAAAATAACGAAAATTAAATCTGTATCAAAAGATTTGCATTGTGTATTTTGTTTGAATCCGTTTTGTGTTCGTTTTCAGTTGTATGTTCATTGTTCAATGACATCTATAACAAAAGAATTTCATTATGTATATTGAATGAATTCCTTTTTCTGTTTGTATTGTGTATTCAAAATACTGAAGGCAAATCTTTTTGTCATATCAACAAACGAAAATAACAAAAGAAAATTTTTGAATGGCCAGAGAGTTAGGCTGGCCATACATAATACGATTTTCTGTGCAATTTTCTGTACAATTTTCTTTAGATTTACCTTAAACTATGTAGTGCAAGGGCCTGCCTGATTGCATACAATTGAAAGTGTTGTTTAGTTTGACCTCATATTATATGGTTTTTGGTTAATCTAAAAGAAAAGTGTACAAGAAAATTGAACATGTATGGCCAGCCTCAGTGACTGAAAGCAGCTTCTCTTTTGTGCTGAGTAGTGAGTACACTATTACAGTAAAGCCAAATAAACTTTTCTGTGGATTTTCATCTGAAGGGAGATCAGTTGGCCAGACTTTTGAACCCAAAAATGGTTTTCTGATGCAGTTTAAAAACAAACTAATTTTCTGAGAACGATCGGAAAACGATCGTTTTTATGTTTGTTGTTAAAACAGTCTGACCAAGTGTATGGGGCTTAACAATACTATTAAGCCCCATACACCGAGGTCAAACTAAACAACACTTTCAATTGTATGCAATCAGGCAGGCCCTTGCACTACATAGTTGAAGGTAAATCTAAAGAAAATTGTACAGAAAATTGCACAGAAAATTGTATCAAGTATGGCCAGCCTAACTCTCTGGCCATTCAAAAAAACGATAAACAAAAGATTTGCATTTGAATCCTTTTTCTGTTATTTTCGTATGTTGATATGACACCTATAACAAAAGATTTGCCTTCAGTATTTTGAATACACAATACAAACAGAAAAAGGAATTTATTCAATATACATAATGAAATTATTTTGTTATAGATGTCATTGAACAATGAACATACAACTGACACTAACAAAAGAAAAGCATTCAAGATACACAGAATGCAAATTGACGAAAATTCACGATAATTATTGTCTAACAAGAAACAAACATGAATTAAACAGAATAACGAACCATCCCGCATGTACGAAAATAAAACGGTAACGGAAATACGAAACGATCGGAATACGAAAAAATCCCGTCGTACGACAAACGAATGGGAACGAACGGGAAAACGGGCGTCTTACGAAAAACGAACAGAAACGAACAGACGGACCATACGAAACGGAACAAAAAAAACAAAAAAAAATTCTGTGCACATGTCTATTGAAAAGTAAGGGACCCAACACTGAACCTTGGGGTACAACGCTGATAACCTTGGACCATTCAGAGTAAGAATCATTAACCACAACTCTCTGAATCCTGTCTTTCAGCCAGTTTTTTATCCATTTACAAACTGATATATCTAATCCTGTAGACCTTACCTTACACATGAGCCGTGTGTGGGGAACTGTATCGAACGATTTTGCAAAATCCAAGTATACCACGTCCACTGCCACGCCTCTGTCCAGGGTTTTACTTACCTCTTCATAAAAGGAAATCAGGTTTGTCTTACAACTTTTGTCTTTCATGAATCCATGCTGTCTGCTGCTTAAATAGTTTGTTTCCAGCAAGAACTCATCCATGTGGTCTTTTATTAAACGTTCCAGTATCTTCCCAACTATAGAAGTTAAACTAACAGGTCTATAGTTACTTGGTAAAGACTTTGTCCCCTTTTTAAATATAGGCACCACATTGGCTCTACGCCAATCCAGTGGTACTATTCCTGTCATTAATGAGTCCCTAAATATTAGATACAGTGGCTTTGAAATTTCAGAGCTTAATTCTTTTAGGATCCGTGGGTGGATGCCCTCTGGTCCAGGTGCTTTATCCACCTTTATTCTGTCTAAATATTTCTGGACCATATCACTTTTGAGCCATTGTGGATTTGGGGCTGTGTCACTCCCACCCCCATTATAGACAATCTGGTTTGCATTCGAGAGGCGGATGAGTGGAAGACAGCCTTCCAAACTCGTTTCAGACATTTCGAATATTTGGTGATGCCTTTTGGCCTCTGCAATGTTCCAGCCACGTTCCAGCACTTTGTGAAGGACATTTTCCAAGATCATCTTGACAACTTCCTCATTGTATACCTGGATGACATCCTTGTCTTCTCAGCCACCTTGAAAATTCATCGAGTACACACCAAAAAGGTACTAACTTTTCTAAGAACACATGGGCTATACGTTAAAGCAAAGAGTGCCCCCTTGTCCTCAGTGTTGACCTTAAAATTTGACTTTGAGAAAGAATCTATCCCGTTTTTGGGTCTTGTCATATCTACTAAAAGAGTGGCCATGGATCCCCAGGAAGTAAAAGAGATCCTGGAATGGCCTGTCCCCTCAGACAAGAAGGGTGTTCAAAGGTTTATCAGCTTTTTAAACTTTTACAGATGATTTATTAAGAACTTTTCAGCCATTTTATCACCCATTACCCCACGAACCCATTAGCATTCCAGATTCCAGTGGTCCCCTGAGGCTCAGGCAGCTTTCGACAGACTTAAAACAGTGTTTATTTCAGCACCAGTTCTTTAGCATCCTGACCCTGCGTTGCCCTACATTTTTTTTTTCACAATCAAGGTTTATTAAAATGAAAATTACAAGTTACAATAAAGATAAGATTTGTAACATGAAATCCAGAATTCAAATACAAGTAGCAGAGACTCTGTAAATACAAAGAACAATATTAACTGGACTGGAAGCTACGGACATCAAATCACAAAGAGCTTGGGATAAAAACATGGGGCCAGATTCAGGTAGATGGGAGCATCTTTGCTCCAGAGTAACGCTTCTCATTTACGTTACTCTGCCGAATTTTTAGCAGCAAGTGCTGTCATTCACGAAGCACTTGCTCCTAAAGTTGCGGCAGCGTAACGAAAATGAGCCGGCGGAATTCAAATTGGGCGGGTACGGGGCGTGTAGTATTTAAACTAAGCGCGATCCCGCCGCGAACGTACTGCGCATGCGTCGAGTGTCAAAGCATCCCCGTGCGCATGCTCCAAATTCTGTGAATGAACGTCAATGACGTCGCATTCCCATTCATGATCTTTTTACGCAAGCGACGTGATTTTTTTTTTCCCGACGCGATGACGACGCCTATACCTAACATAGGATACTCCAACCCCATGTAGGTATATCTTCGCGCCGCGTATCGCTTCCGGAAACGTCGTACCGTCATTGCGTCGCGCCGGAATTCGCTCGTGAATTGCCGATTTCCGCTCATTAACATATTTTTTGAGCGGAAATCGGCGGGAACGTCCCCGGCGCCATTTTTAAGTTGAAGTAACGATGCGATGGCGAAACTCAGTTGCGCTAATCGCATCGGAGCTTCAACCCGGCGTTTCTTGTTTTCTGGTTACAGAAAACAAAAACGCCGGCTCAAAGTGACAGTTAGGCTGGCGGATCACTGGATCCGCCAGCCTAACTGTTCCTGAATCTGGCCCATAGTACGGAGTTATGTGTAGGTAAGGAGGAGGGGGATGTGGGAAGGAGGGGGGAGAGGGGGGAGAATAGATACAGTAAAATAATTTAAATAGACTCCAGGTGTATACGAAAATATAACAATTCTCAGGGACAAATAGGGAGGCACTCTAAAGTGCTATTCATGAAACATTCGATATATATATGGAATCAGTCATTATAAGTGAAAAAGATATTCAGCGCTGGAAAATAAATTATTAAACTAGAACCTAAACTATGCAAGCCAGCACTGGAGATAATTCATAAAAAATCCCAATAGCAAATATATATAGAAAAAGTGCAGCGCAAATATAAACAAATATAAATACTGTGACCAGTATATAAACTAAAAAGTGCATAGAAAATAAATAATCGTGATAATAAGGTCCATGTGTGAAAAAAAAGTCCATAAATCAATCAATCCGCAGCCAGACCCAGCAGACAAAGGATTCCAGAATGGAAGTGAAAAAGATGACACCAAAAGATATCCTCCACCAGTGACAGATGGACTCTCACCTCTGTACTTTGACCCGTATGGATCTCAAAGCTTAATCTGTGTAATCAGAGCTTCAGCTGCCAGCTCCCATAGGAAACAAGTGGATGGAAATGACACCTTAGATCCGGACCCAATGGCTTAAACCGATCATAACATCATATGGAAAAAGAAAGGGAAAAATCTAGTGCTCTCCGGTTGAAAAAGACTTTTAATCAAGCAATAAAAAGTTGCACTCACATGTAAGGACACTCTGTAAGCCGAGTGTCAGCATAACAGCATGTAACAGCATGTGTACAGGACCGTCTCTCTGTACTCTGCAGCGATCGTGGGTGACGTTCTGCGTGGCTCCTTCCCCTGTGTTCCCTTAACCCACGCTGAGGAAGTCCCCCCACGGGATGTAACGCGTACAGGGGAAGGAGCCACGCAGAACGTCACCCACGATCGCTGCAGAGTACAGAGAGACGGTCCTGTACACATGCTGTTACATGCTGTTATGCTGACACTCGGCTTACAGAGTGTCCTTACATGTGAGTGCAACTTTTTATTGCTTGATTAAAAGTCTTTTTCAACCGGAGAGCACTAGATTTTTCCCTTTCTTTTTCCATATGATGTTATGATCGGTTTAAGCCATTGGGTCCGGATCTAAGGTGTCATTTCCATCCACTCGTTTCCTATGGGAGCTGGCAGCTGAAGCTCTGATTACACAGATTAAGCTTTGAGATCCATACGGGTCAAAGTACAGAGGTGAGAGTTCATCTGTCACTGGTGGAGGATATCTTTTGGTGTCATCTTTTTCACTTCCATTCTGGAATCCTTTGTCTGCTGGGTCTGGCTGCGGATTGATTTATGGACATTTTTTTTCACACATGGACCTTATTATCACGATTATTTATTTTCTATGCACTTTTTAGTTTATATACTGGTCACAGTATTTATATTTGTTTATATTTGCGCTGCACTTTTTCTATATATATCAGTCATTATAACCCACGGAAATGTATCAGCAATACAATAAAAGATAAGACAGCTTATAGGGGAAATAACAGATTTCATTAGAGTATTTAAATATCACCCAGGGTTGCCAAGTGTTGTTGAAATTCATTGAGTTTTATCTTTTCATAGCCACAGGCTCATCCATTCTGTAGATGTATTGCACTCTATCTAGCCATTCTCTAATATACAGGCATTTAGTCGATTTCCAGTACAAGGGTATTAAAGTTTTCGCTGCCGTTAGTAGGTGTCTGGTGAGTGACTTTTTGTACCTGCTAAGTGGAAAGTGATTTATGTGGAGAAGGTAGGCCGCTGCATCTAGCTGTATACTTGTGTCAGTGATCAGTTTGGTATAATGTATGACTTGGGTCCAAAAAACAGATATCTGAGGGCAAGACCACCAGATGTGCAGAAGGGAACCAGCTTCTTTTTTACAGCGCCAACAAACGTCCGAGGCGGTCGAAGACCACTTCTTGACCATTGGCGGAGTAATATACCAGAGTGTAAGAAGTTTGTATGATATTTCTTGGAACCTTGAGCTCAAAGAACACTTGTGTGCCAAAACACTGGCCCTTTCCCATTGGTCATCATTCAAGGAAATATTCAACTCTTCTCCCATTGACCTCTATGTCTATTAAGTGTGTGCTTCTGAGATTGGCATAGCCAGGAGTAGGCCAGTGAGGTCGTTTTTAGGATCTGAGAGCCTAAGAAGCAGATTTGTTCTAGTTGGGTGAGCTTCTTAAAGTACTTGTTTTGTGTACTCTGTTTTTTATTAGAAAGTTCTGTATTTGAAGATAGAACCAGAATCCTGGGAAGGTCTCCCCCAGCTCTGATTTCATGTGTAGAGTTTTAATATTAGTTCCGGAGAGGCAGTGAGTGGTTAGGAGTTTTGTGTGGTTAATGATGATTGGGGGAACTTTATGCCTAGACCCAGAGGGAGATCCGGGTTATCTGTTATTGGCGTCAGGGGGCCTGGTATGGAGGCTAAGTTATAAATCGGGACTGTAAGCGTAGCAGCCAGTAGTGGATGGGAAATTTTACCAGTCATCTTTGAGTTGGTGGACCAGGGGTGGAAAGCAGTAATTTTAGTGTGTTGGGTGGTTTCTAGCTGAACCCAATCCTTAGTCGATCGGTGGCAGTGCAAATCTATGAGTCTAGTGCTATGGGCAGCCACATAATACTTCCTAAAATCTGGAAGACTAATGCCACCCATGTGTTTTGGTAGGGTAAGTTGAGAGAAGCTTAGTCTCGATTTTTTTCCCAGCCCATAGAAATTTCAACTGCACGCTGCAAAGTTTGATAAAGAAGGAAGAGTGTATTTTGATTGGTAAAGCATTAAAATAAAATAACAGCCTTGGGAGAACCGTCATCTTTAATATTGCGGCTCTGCCAAACCACAAGAAAAGTTTGGGAGACCATCTTTGTAAGTCTTTGGCGATAGACCGTAAGAGAGGGGTAAAGTTTGCTGAAAAAATATCGTCAATTGTCGGGGTCAGTTTTATTCCCAAGTATTTGAGACTTTTTTGTTCCCATTTAAAGTTGTAATTACTTTTCAGTAAGTCGTATTTATTGGCCTTAAGGGTTAAGTTAAGTGCTTCAGACTTGCTATGATTGATTTTAAAATTGGAAATGTATCCAAATGAAGTGAACATTTTTACTAGGTTGGGCATAGATAAATGGAGTCTTGAGACAAAAAAGAGAAGATCATCCGCATATGGGGCTATTTTAAATTCTTTGTTATGGACCGTGAAACCTCTGATATCTTGTGAGATGCTGATTGTTCTGATTAGGGGTTCCGTGAAAGGATAAACAAAAGTGGAGATAAAGGGCAACCTTGGCGAATGCCATTGGTAATCTTAATAGGGTCAGAGAAGACGTTGTTTATTTTGATCAGAGATTGTGGGTTAGTGTAAAGAGCACATATCCAATTTAGCATGTTTCCCCCAAGGCCTATGTAATCCCAAGCGACCCTATCGAAGGCCTTCTCTGCATCAGTAGACAGGAGAAGGCCCTCGAGTCCAGCTTGTTTAGCATAGTGGATCATGCTCAGGGCTTTGGAGATGTTATCTCTAGCCTCTCGTCCAGGCATAAATCCCACCTGTTCTGGACCAATAACTTGTGAGAGGAGCGGTTTTAATCTATTCGCTAGGATCTTAGCTAGGATTTCAATATCAACGTTCAGTAGCGAAATAGGCCTGTAGTTGGCGCAATCGGTGTGATCCTTGTCCGGTTTGGGGATTACAGTAATATGTGCTGTAAGCAGTGATGTGGAACTTTGTTTGGTTTTGGCTAAAGGATATTAAAGGGAACCCTGCACCCAAATTAAAAAAAAGAGAAGGTGTGGGGCCCCCAGGCCCTATATACTCTGAACAGCAGTATACAGGTGGTCCAAACAAGACAGGGACTGTAGCTTTGCTCTTAAGTTGAATTTTTTAAAGCTTTTAAAGATTTGTTTTGCTGTCTTTGCCCCTGTTCAGAAGATTTCAGCTCACTTTCTATCCCAATGACAATTGGAATTAGAAAATTTGGGGTTGTTAGGGAAACAAGGATTGGTGATAAAGCATCAGTGGAGACACCTTTTAACCATATTAACTCTTACAGGAGAGAATTTCCCTTCCTAGGGGGAGATTACCTCTCACTTTCTGTTGAAGTAAGAGTCGTTTGTAAGTCGGATGTTTGAAAGTAGGGGAACGTCCGTATATACTATATGGCCTGCCCTATATACTATGGGCCAGATTCATGAAAGGTTACGCTGGCGGATCGAGTGATCCGCCAGCGTAACAGTGGCTTTGAGCCGGCGTTTCTGTTTTCTGTAACCAGAAAACAAGAAACGCCGGGTTGAAGTTCCGATGCGATGAGCGTAACTGAGTTTCGCCATCGCATCGTTACTTCAACTTAAAAATGGCGCCGGGGGCGTTCCCGCCGATTTACGCTCAAAAAATATGTTAATGAGCGGAAATCGGCAATTCACGATCGAAATCCGGCGCGACGCAGTGACGTTACGACGTTTCCGGACGGGATACGCGGCGCATAGATATACCTACATGGGGTTGGAGTATCCTATGTTAGGTATAGGCGTCGTCATCGCGTCGGGAAAAAAAAAAAAAACGTCGCTTGCGTAAAACGGTCATGAATGGGAATGTGACGTCATTGACGTTCATTCACAGATTTTGGAGCATGCGCACGGGGATGTTTTGACACTCGACGCATGCGCAGTACGTCGGCGGCGGGATCGCGCGTAGTTAGCATACTACACGCCCCGTACCCGCGACATTTGAATTCCGCCGGCTCATTTGCGATGCGCTGCCGCAACTTTAGGAGCAAGTGCTTCGTGAATGACAGCACTTGCTCCTAAAAATTCGGCAGCGCAACGCAAATCAGAAGCGTTACTCCAGAGCAAAGATGCTCTGGAATACGTGAATCTGGCCCTATGCAGAAAATTAGGCCATAGGTGTTGGTTGTACCAGAACAGTGAAAGCCCTCACAGTTACTCTTGGTGGGCGCTGGAACCGGCCCTGCTGTGAAATTAGCCAGTGAGCATGTGGATGGCTGGGACCAAATTTAATTTGACGGTTTAGCAATTGGTGTAGGGAAACTTGCCTGCTACAATCGGATTTAGGTGTACCACTAGCAGATTGCCCGCACGTGCTTGGGTCACCTAATTCTACACCTTTATTCCTCTCAGTGCAGGTATCTGAGAGGACTGAAGGTATAGTGGGGTTGGAGATCCCAGCTAATGAGGAGCAAGGAGAGGTCCGCCTTGTTCTTTGGTTTGGGTCTTTTAAATACTGTTGCCTACAAACTGCATGGGAGGTCGACATATGTCTGGTTAAGCATGTGGTGTCCAAGCGGCTGCTGTTTTGGCCAAACTTAATACGCTTCAGACATATGTTGCAAACAGCAACGGTGCGATATGCTGCACACGTCTCAAGAAAGGCCCACACCAAAGAACTTTTCAAAAAATGTGGGGAGTCAGCAGCGTCCTGCACATGCGTAGCTCTGCGGTGTGATGCATTCAGTTGGCTGCCCCTAAGCTGGCCCCCTGGAGGGCATCCTGCCTCATTGGAGATCCTGACTCCTCCTCTTTTCTATCAGGCACCCACGTAGAGTTAGTGACCTCATCATCCTCTCCCTCCTCATCACTGGCGCAAACTTGGCAGTATGCTGCAGCTGGGGGAACATGACTGCCATTTTTTTGTCCTTCTTGGGCACCCCTCTTTCTGGATTCACTTTATTGCCTTCATCCTCAACCTGGGTATCATCATCGGAGCCTTCAAAACCTCCAAGCCTCCTGCAGCATGTACCCGAAACTGTGGACGAACTGTTTTCAGGGACTCCTCAGGGCATGATGGTGGGGCTAGGGAAGGAGTGACTGATGACATTGAGCCAATGGAATAGGCCGCTTCTTTGGCAGCTGCATTGCCAAGGCAAAGTTCTTTGAGCCTGGGTGAGAGAGGATGAGGAGGATGAGGATGGCTTTGTTATCCACTCTACCAACTCTTCTGCATGTTGTGGCTCAATACGGCCAGCTGCCAAATAAAGGACAAGCGTGCCCCATGACCACGTGCTGAGGATGCACCATGTCCATGACCAGCACTGTTGGCTGTAGACACAGAGCCTGCTTGCCCACTTTTAGTGGCATGTGAGTGTTTGCCTCTCCTTAGTGGCCTTCCAGACATGCTGTAAAAATGGATTAGCAAAGCAACACCTGAAGTTTACTAGAAAAAGTACACCAAGAATAGCTTGCAGTCATAAATAGGCTTGGCTGGACTAGAATGCAGTGGATATATATTTATGTAGGAGACTGTATATATATTTAATGCACTGCAGATCACTAAATCACCTGCCTGCCTGAAAGTGTATTTGAACAGGTACACCAGGAATGTCTTACAGTCAGATATAGGCTTGGCTAGACTAGAATGCAGTGGATATATATATGTAGTAGCAGGGCTTTTTTTCAGGGGGAACTCCGTTCCACCACCTCTGGCTCAGACCCTTTGGTGCCTGCTCACCACAATCACTTGTAAACACAGAAGTCTGGTTTCTGTGTTTACAAGTGACAGCTCTGCACTCTGTTTGCAACCCCCTGGTATTTAATGCACCTTAAAGACCCTTCTACTGTTTGTAAAATCTGAACGGGGTCGTGGTTGAGTTCCTGCACCTATTTTCGGAGAAAAAAAGCTCTGTGTAAGAGACTGTATATATATTTCATGCACTGCAGATCACTGAATTACCTGCCTGCCTGCCTGCTTGCCTAAGAGTGTATTTGAACACGTACACCAGGAATGGCCTACAGTCAGATGTAGGCTTGGCTAGACTAGAATGCAGTGGATATATATATGTAGCAATACCCCCTGGAGGGGCTGCTGAGAAATGATGGGATGGCATGTTACCTCATGGCTTTGGTGAAGTGTCTAGGGTGAACGATGTATACAGCAGCAGTAAAGGAATGTTCGCAAGGAGTGATGAAAAAATGAAGTTCAATGCTTCCAAGCATGCGTCGACTTGATTCTGAGCATGCGTGGGTTTTTGGTTCTACAGACCAGTTTCATCGGACCTGTTTGATCGTGTGTACAAGGCCTTACCCTTACCAAAGCCTAAGATCTCAGAGAGATTAAACACAGCAAAGATCCAAAGAAACGTCCAATCAGTCAAGGTATTAAGGGGAATCTTCTTCATCAATGGAAAAATCCTTAGGAAGTGTCAACACTCGGGAATATGCAGAAAAAAGCAATGGAGACTCGCATAGCATAAAAAACCTTTGTTAAAATAAAAACAGATGCGCACTTACATCAATCAGAATAAAAACAGCATATAATCGTAAGCCGGCCGGCTAGCAGAGCGTGTACCCGTCTCTTCCGGGTCTTGCACACGTGATTCTGTGACGTCAGAACGCCGCCTCCCAACGCTTTATCTCTATTGAGATTTGGTCATGGGATAAGGCAGCGATCTGCGTCACCGCATAAAAATACAATGGGGGTGGATCCAGCCTCGATGTGAGTCTCAAACGGCCGTGCACATGCCATCTTAAGTCATGCCATAGCTGAAGCATAAGCCCTGGAAGCAGCCGTGAGCCTCAGTGGTGAACGCATCAATGTGCTTGGCTCAGAACAAGGAGAGCCGAATCCCTCGCAACGCACGTCAGAGTACTTGCACCAACACTTCAAATCAACCTATGAGACCTCTCCTCTACAGGGAATAGACAGTGTCCTAGAAGAAACAAACCAAACACAGAAGGTAACAGAGCATGAGAGCAACCAAACTCCTCAGAGCTGCAAACAGCAGAACCCTGGTCAGCACGTTACAGATCAAGCCTATGTCTCTGCACGCCACGACCCTCAACTTCCAAACCAGCATCAGGATAACCCTTTTACTACGCAATGGTACGAGACAAAAAGGCTTAAAGTAGAAACTTCTGACAGGTATGGTCGCAAATCACACGCCAACTACAGTAGTAAATCGCCAACATGCTCTGACACCAACCAAGTTATAACAGACTTTGCCAAGTTCTTCGCCAGACGTGATCTAATCACAAAAGGACTTGTAAAGTTCAACGATCGGCCAGAAAATTACAAAGCCTGGCGGTCGTCCTTTCAAAATACCATAAAAGGTCTAGACCTGTCTCATGACGATGAAATAGACCTCCTAGTCAATGGCTTGGGAAAGACTCTGCCCAACATGCCAGTAGACTCAGGAACATTAACATAAAACAACCAGGGATTGGTCTTAAGAAGATTTGGAGTAGATTAGAAGAGTGCTATGCTTCAACAGAGGCTATAGAGCATGCACTTTTTAAAAGGATTGAGGACTTTCCCAGAATACCTAGCAAGGGTTATCACAAACTAGGAGAATTAGCCGACTTGCTGGAAGAAGAACTACTTCTTGCTAAAGAGGAGGGAGACCTGGATGCGGCCTGAGGGATTAAACCTTTAATTCTGAAGCTTCCTTACGACCTAATACAAAGGTGGGTCACCTATGGTTCTAAACATAAGAAAAGGTTCCACGTACCATTTCCACCATTCAACATTTTTGTAGACTTTGTTTCAGAGCAAGCTAAGTTCTTGAATGATCCCAGCTTTGAATTTATACTGCCATCAGCCACGACCCCTGGCTTCAAACAGCACAGGATGTCAGTGACAGTGAACAAGTCTCATGTTTCCCCTACAGATTTCTCCTATAGGTCTTCCAACATCGTTCACCCAGAGGACAAAGTCGGAGACCCTAGCAAGCAGTGCCCTCTACACAGGAAACCGCACCCTCTATCAAAATGCAGGACCTTCAGGGAAAAGTCTCTGGAAGATCGCAAATCTTTCCTAAGAGATAACCGCATATGCTTCAGGTGCTGCTCATCCATATCACACTTTGCCAAGGACTGTAAGGTTAGTGTATCATGCACAGAGTGTGACAAATCAGACCACAACTCAGCACTACATCCAGACCCAGCGAGCTAGCGATACCAACAAGCATGGCGGGGAACAAGAGAACACTGGTTCAGACATTTCAATGGTTACCTCACAGTGTATTGACTTAAATGATGTATTCCTTTAGAAATGTTATTTTGTGCAGGACTGTTCTAAACATGGGAAACACCCGCCACTTTACAGGCATACTATAGACACCCCCCAGGTACGATATTTAAAGGAACATTTCACTTTTTTTTTTTCAATTTAGGCGCTATTAAAATCACTGCTCCCAAAAAAACGTCTGTTTTTAAAACTTTTTTTGCATTGATACATGTCCCCTGGGGCAGGACCCGGGTATCCAATCACTTTTTGGGACAATAACTTGCATATTAGCCTCTAAAATTCACACTTTTGATTTTTGTAGTTCGAGTCCCATAGACTTTAACGGTGTTCGAATGTTCGTGCAAACTTTCGTTCCGTTCTCATGTTCCGCTGCAAATCGAACTGGGGGGTGTTTGACTCATCCCTACTGTATAGGCTTTGTGTCCACATTAGGGGTGTGCATAGTTTTTAGGACATTCCTGTGTGCTTTGAACATGGTGCATAAAGAAAAAATAGTAAAAAAAAAAACATTAGTTAATGAGAGAGCTTTGCTGGGTATTTCCATTTATGATTTATAAATTTGGTGATTGTCGCCAGGTTGCGGCATTGCTTTAAGGTGTGCCTGGATAGGTCTGGAAGGAGTTGCAAAGCTGCATATTGGGGATGCGTGCTTTCAAAATCTGTTCCTTGACATGGTAGTACCTAGCAGTACATCTCCAGGGTTTCTTCTGGAAGGAAGGAAGGCTTAGCTATGAGATCTTGTGCTGTTATGGTTGGTACCAATGTGGGGAACCGTGTTTGAGTATACTGTAGTTGCTGGGTATTTATTATGGTTTCTGGGGACCCCCTAATCTTGATGTTGTTCCTTCTAGACCTGTCTTCCAAATCTGCCACTTTATTCCTCAGCCAAGCTATCTCCTCGCCTTGATCTGTATGGGCATTCCCTAATGTGTTGAAAGAAGAGGTGCATTCTCCTATCTTTTTTTCAATATGGTCTACCCTGTTTCATGTGGCTTGAACTTTTACTTGACATTTGTTGATCCCTGCTGTCATATTAGATTGTAGGGAGGCCCGCAAGGAGAGTAGCATTTCCTTTAACATGGTGTGTGACACTGGTCTATCTAAGGTGAGGAATGCAGCTATAGGGTCATTCATATGAGGCTGTATCGTATTGCCTGTGCTGTTAGGCACGCTTACCTCCATGTCTGGGTCTGTTTGCGGCCTGACCGGGAGTTGATGCGCTGTTTCACTGGGCTTCTGGCAGAAGGTCTAGAGTTCCCAGAAGAGAATCCGCTTTGCGGTGTGGCTTTAGTGGGTGTTTTTTTGAGGCCCCTTGTAGCCGTTGTGAGATGCCACAGCCTTGTGGTACGTGCTATGTACGGGCACTGCCGCCGTCCATCTTGGAACTTGGTCGCCACGCCCCTCCCCAGGAAGCCATTTATTCATGGCAGTAGTAAAACCACTGCTAATTAAATCACTGGTGCGGAAAAAGAGGCCTAGTCTGTCCTTTTAGTTCGCACAATCAAGGATCCTAGAACAGCTTGAACTCTCGATTGACACAAACTTAGTCAGGATGAGTGTTAGGCTGTAAGATTAAATTAAGGTGGAGTTCCACCCATTTTTTTTATGTTTGTCTGTGCTGCATGTTCGAATCTCATAGTGTTCAGAATGGACAATTTTCATTTATTTTGTTGCTTATAAATACCTTTATTTTGTAGTCCTTCGTTACTTTCTCCTCCTTATTCGCCTAGGCTATTAAGTCACAAGGCTATTTGCAAGGGTTTCTGGGATAGGTATCATGTTTCCCAGTAGTAATTGCAAACCTGACTGAAACCTATTACATTGCTTGTGCAGCACTGAGCATGTGTGAGATATGCAAAGCTGAAATCCAGGAAGTCATACAGTCTGGGCCAGATCCACAAAGCTGCTGCACTTTGTGAGCCGAATACATTTACTCTACGCCGCTGTAAGTTACAGCGGCGTATTACTTATCCTCAAAGAAATAGCGCTGTTACTTACAGTGGCATAGAGTAAATGTGCCGGCATTCGCGCGTGAAATTCAAATGGGTTGTTGGTGGGCGTGTTTTATTAAAATTATCAATGACCCAACGCAAACAACGTATTTTTGAACTGTGCATGCGCCGGCCGTGGATGTTTCCCAGTGCGCATGCGTGAAACACGTCGCAAATAGTCAATGAAAATTACGTGAACATAACTTACGCCCAGGCCCATTCTGGATCTGCATACGCAAACGACGTAAACAACGTCCAATACAACGCTGTCCCAACGTCCATACTTAACATTGGCTGCACCTCCATATAGCAGGGGTAGCTTTACGCCAGAGATACGCTTACGCAAACAACGTAAAGGGAATGCGCCGGCCGCTCGTACGTTCGTGGAGGGGCGTAACTCGCTCATTTGCATATTTTACGCTGGAAATAGACGGAAGCGCCCCTAGTGTCCAGCGTAAAATTACAACTAATGCCGCATACACACGATCACTTTTTGTGATGTAAAAAACGTCGTTTTATCTCGTGAAACAAAACAACGTTTTTCAAACTTCATTTTAAAAAACTATGCATACACACCATCGTTTTCTGAAAATGCTCTTGCAAAGCGCGGTTACGTAAGACACTTTCGACGGCACTCTGTTCCATTGAAGCTCCCGTCTCATAGCTTGCTTCTGAGCATGCGCGGGTTTACAAACGTCGTTTTAAACGTCGTTTTGCCCACACACGATCATTTTTTGTGAAACATTCTGAAAAACGACATAAAAAATTGAAGCATGTTCGAATTTTTTTTGGGTCGTTTTTTTGAAGACATAAAACAACGTTTTGCCCACACACGATCATTTTAAATGAAGTTTTTTAAAACGTCGTTTTGTTTCATCACAAAAAACGACCGTGTGTACGCGGCATTAGATACGACGGTGTAATAATGTTACACCAGTCGCATCTTAGCGTAATTCGGCGTATCTTGTTTTGTGGATATGCTGGCGGGAAATTGAAATTATGTCAGAGTATCTGTAGATACGCTGCGTATAATTTCTTTGTGGATCTGGCCCTCTGGCTTCATAATGCCCACACTTAAGATGGCCACGGTCTATTTCTAGATGCTGTAACAACCTAACAAAACGGACCTTAGTTTACAGACTAACTTTACTAGAATACATTAAGCTTGTGTATTACAGGGGTATTTATATTTAAAAAATGAAATTGTGGGTGGAACTCCCCTTTAAGTGATAATAACAGACATTACAGTTTTGTCTTTCCCTACCAGTCCAGGTAGAGTATCAGTTATTCAGCTATGATCTTAGACAAGAGCCATGTAAGTTTAACACTGGGCTGACATTTTTGCATTAATGGGGGGATAATACAAGTGAATAATAACATGTACAGTAAACACAGAAGAGAAAAGCTGCACTGTTATAATATTACTATACTATACATTATGATTCAAATATAGTATAAAGTATAATATAGTAACATATAATGTACTATAGTATATATAATTAAAGTAGAGATTGAGATTCTTACAAATATCTGATATTCTACTTATCTCTTAATGACATTTTCTTGATATCTTAATGGTCCTATATGGTTAATATAAAACCAACAGCACATAATGTAAAATACATGAGAATAAGTAATTCTAGGAGCAATTTAAGTAGCGATTTAATCTTCAGTTGATCTTTACAATTCATTTTTGATTAGTTCCATTTAAAAGTAGCGCAACAAATCACAAAGGCTATAAATTTAAACAAGTCCTTTGGAGCCACCATGACCAATGAGGATTATAGTAAATTAGCAAATTAAATAAACTTGCCCACACTTCTAAAATTTCAGTGTAATTTCCTGTTATGACACTATGAGCTTCAGTACATGCCCAACAAGTTATAAATAGAGTGACTGGGAAACAGGTTAATAGAAATCCACATATTCTTCAGCCATGAAGATCGCAGTGTATCTTTTGCTTGTGGCTATCAGCTGCTGCTTCAGTAAGTTGTGCTCTACATTGCTTATATGTAGGCTATTATGGGGCTATAGAATTAAAAGATAGTTGACATTTGATCACAATTAGCATTTCTTGGAAGGTGAAATCATGTGGGGCTATTTAGTCCCATATTTCAAGAACATGCCTGATAAAAAACACATATTATAGAAGAACGATTATATCCTAATTACCGAGGAAAGATAGTGGTCTTTACATTCTGTTTAATGATGGAGGGAATGTGAAAAAATTACCTCAAGATTTTATCATATATCTTTTTAACTTGCACTTGAAACATATAGTCTGGAATATACTTGGATGCAATGAATAACATTTCCACTTTTCTGTTCAGTTTGCATGCATAATTGTTTTAGGTAGTTTATTTATAGACCTATATAGATGATTTAGGCAGTATCTAGTAGATCATATACCCAGAGTTTAAAATATCATATTGCCGAATGTGTAGTACAGTATATCTTATAAATTAGCCTTTTAGCCAAAGCATGTTTTTAAGTAAGTAAATCTGTCAAGACAGCAATGCTGGGTTGAAACTGCTGACCTCCTTTTGAAAATACTAAATTATTGGCTGTTATGCGGAACCACTGGATTCAAACTGTCTATGCCAACTACCTAGAAAAGCTATGCAGACCTAAGAAGTTGGAGAACATTTAGAAATTCTTATCTTCATACTTGTTCTAGGCCAGAGAATCAAGTTAGTTAAACAAAAATCAGGTTATGCACTATTGGTGGGAGTAAGCATTGCCACATTTGGTATTAGGTGGAGGAACAGTGCCCAGTCCTTGGTATCATAGGGAGGCATAGTACCCCATTTTTGGTGTCAGTGGGAAAAATGATGCCCCATTGTTGGTGGACAGTGGCAGAATAGTGTCTTGTATCCGTTGGAGGAATAGTGCCTAAAGGGCTGGAAAAAGGCAATCAGAGGGCCACATTCGGCCCTTGGGCCGCAGTTTGGAGACCACTGGTCTAGGTTAATGTATTTAGTTAAAAGAGGGCATTTCTAGGCAGTTCCCCAATAAATGCTGGTATGAAGATAGGGAGTATGGTTTAAAAAAATAAAAAATATATATATAATATATGTGCATTTTTAAAGCAGTTAAATTCATTCATATTTTAGATCCTGCAGCATCGAACTGTGGAAAGAGGTGTGCTTCTGTCTGCCGGCAAAGCCAGTTAACTGATGTAACTTGCCTCCAAAATGCCATGGTAAGTCTCCTATACCATAAAATCTTAGAGGAAACCCCACTCTTCAGTCTGCAATGTCCAGTGGCAACCCACTTACACTGTTGATAGGAACAACAGGTAGTAGGCTATATTAATGCAGGATAGGTTATGACAAAAATTAGTTTTCCTTTGAAATCCATTACTGCACCCATCATTTTGCTTCCAGTGTGTTGAGGTTTCCACGAGGCAGTGTCAGCATTGCTAAACGCTGGGCATTGGCAGTTGTGTGTAACAGCTGTCAGATCTGAGATCACTTCCATGTCGGTGGGTAAGCTGATGGGATTTCTCCCCTGGTGAAAAACTTTTAATGTGA
Organism: Rana kukunoris; assembly: GCA_029574335.1. Lineage (NCBI taxonomy): Eukaryota > Metazoa > Chordata > Amphibia > Anura > Ranidae > Rana > Rana kukunoris. The sequence goes on along the minus strand of CM056051.1, from coordinate 334,726,613 downwards.
GCGTACAATTATTTTATTTAAATAAATTCTTACTACTATGCTAATGAAGATCCCATGCTGCTGTTCTATTGTCTTTGAAATGCAGGATGTAATGTCGAACTGGTGTCCATTTATTGCTTGAACCATATTAGTTGCTTTTGAAAATTATGTACAGGAATTGTACAAAGGCGTTAGAGGTGGAAATTGATCACCTTGTATAACTATATAATTGATCTATATATTGAACTTGGTGCAAAGCTGTTCACTTTAAAGTCATTGCAAATGACAAGAGGCTACTCTTTGCACCTTGAGAAAACAGGGTTTATTCTTTGCATATGGAAAAGCTTCTTCACACAAGAAATTTGAAAATGTGTAATATAACTTTTCAGGAGCTAGTTCAAGCTGCTTAGTAGATTGTTTATGTGTTTGTGTTTCTAATAGGGCTGTTACTGATCAAAATTTTTGTGTTCGATTAATCGTTTTTAATTTTAATCGATTAATCGACTAATTTCGATTAATTATAACACACATACAGATCCAACTACTTTTAGCTGATCTCCTTGCAGGCCGATTCCCAGTGCAGCGACCAACAGCAGGACACAAAAAACACACAAAGGCAGCGCTCGATGGGAATAGCATTAAAACTTTTATAATCTTCAAGTAGGTAACAAAATAAATATTGCACTGGAGATAAAATCGATGTAGCTACATAAACTGTAAAAATGGTGCGAGTAATACCAAATGGTAGCAAAAGCAGCCATAAAAATATGTAGCCATGTATGATACTGGTATAAAAATGTGTACAATGATACCACTGCTGAATCGAGATTAGTAGAGGTTAACATCAGTCCGTCGGCATGTAGATGTCCCGTGAAGGGATCTATCACAACTCCCAGTGGATGGTTGTAGAATCCCTGGTTGATAAAAGGAAGAGATAGAGGGAAGTGTAACAGCCCTTGCGTGTGGCAGATAGTAAGGTCCGCCACCATGCAGATATGAAGGCACAGCTAAGGAGCCCTTCAGATGGACACGGCAAGCCCCGCCGGTGTCCGTGACGTTACCAGATCTCCGACGAAACTCCCTGGAGGCCCAGAAGCTGGCGAAGAGGTGAGTACCAATCCAAAAAAAATTAATCGATCAAAAATATTTTGATCGATCAAAAAAATTAAAGATTAATCGATTAATTAAAAGTTAATTTGCACAGCCCTAGTTTCTAAATGCAAAGAATATAATGGCTTTTTAATATTTAAAAAGTTGTTGTTCAGGGAACTTCTGATTGCTTTGTGAAATCAGAAAGGAATATTGTTGACTGTTTTTAGAAATTGTATCATGCTTTCTACATTTTGTTTTTTGCCTCTGAACTGGATTAACTGTGCTTTAGGGTTATCTGTTTGCAGGGTCTTTTTTTTTACCTATGTATTTATTCATACATTTTTCTATTGGTTGGATTCAATGAACTTGTGTCTTTGTTAACCTGACTATACGAAGGCAAGCAGTCACTTCCAGTGCTATGAGGTGGTAAAAAGCAAGGTCAACAGTATTCCGAAACTGGACAGATGCTGCTCTCCTCAAATGGGGTAATCCGATTGATACTACAAAAACAAAACAAAACGGAAGGCCCATGCACCAAGTGCAATACCAAAAAAAATATTTATTCAATAATAAAAATGATAAAAAGTGTATACTCACAAAAGTGGCAACTATTAATGTCACAATGTAGAGCAGTGCAGACACACAGATGCCGTTTCACATAAATGGGTATAAATCTAACGCGTTTTGGGCGCACCCCTTCCTCAGAGCTAAGATGCGTAGGTGCGTGCGTGTGTTTTGATTTTGTTAATCTGACTGCTAACAGTTTGTTATACCTGAGTGAAACTGACAAAGTAAAAAAACTAAAAAAACTTGGGTAAACTACTTTCTGATTTTATGGTGTTCTAATGATAATTTATTTGTTTACATTATTATTATTATTATTATTATTATTATTACTATTATAATATCTATGTAAAACAGTCTGAAAAAAGTAATATAAAAAAAGTATTTTTTTCTTTTTTTTTTAGTTCAAAAACATGCCTGCAACTGTTAATGCCATGACAAATGTACTTTGTGCCTATGATAAGGCTAAGGTAATAAATGAAATGATTACATTTTATGTATCTAAAGGTAAAACATTTTACTAGAAATTACTTATGCATGCTAAAATTAAATATAGTCAAGATATTGTATATGGTAAAAAGCTCAGCTAGAAATAACAGGTAGGTAATAAGTCATTATAACATTTAATTCATATACCTATAAATAGTTTTGTTTAAAAGATAAACACGGTAAGCTAATAAGGTATGTATAAGGCCTTGTACACACGATGGGATTTATCCGCTGTAAACGGTCCCCGGACCGTTTACAGCGCATATTTACGCCGGGATGTTTTGATCCGATGGCTGTACACACCATCGGATCAAATTCCCCGCCGGCGGACAGCGCAGTGACGCGGCGGTGACGTTGACGCCGCCACGTCACCGCACCAGGAAGTAAACACTTCCGCGCGCATGCGTCGGATCCATTCACAGGATACGACGCATGTGCGGCAAGATATGTCCGCTGGTTTGCCGTACTAACCAGCGGACATATCTGACGGGCAGCTATCCGGCGGAAAAATTTCAAAACATGCTTTGAAATTTTTCCGCCGGAGGAATCCGGCCAGAACGGTCTGTTTGCCCCTACACACGAGCGGATTTTTCGGCTGAAATGGTCCGTCGGACCATGTTCAGCGGATTTATTCCCTCGTGTGTACAAGGCCTCAGGGTATGAAATTAAGTGTAGTATGTATTTATATTCTCTGCCATGGACCCTGGGTCTCAGCTGTCCAACAATTAAAGTAGTAAATAGGGATGAGGTTTGGATTCACGGGGATATCACAGTGAATCTAAGGGCTTTGAAAGTTCTGTCGCATTTATAGTGAAATTCGCCATACTGACCTTTAAAGTGAATCTATTGATTTACTTCATTACTACAATCCTGTTGAGCTTTTTCATGCAATCATTGCTGGTGGCTATAGCTGGCAGGGTGCAGTCCCTCTGCATTATTTTGGGCCACAGCTGTCTCATCCAGATCCCTGACAGACTAGGACCTGAAGATACGAGTTTTAAACAATGAATGGATGCCCGTAGCCTCTAAATTTCAGGTACAGTGACGATGGGCACAGTGAGGTTAGCACAGTGGGATGAAGGAAAAAATCCTGGATCGCCGCACTCCTCGGAAAACAATGTCTTTATTTAAGCATAAGCAAACAATAAAATTTCAATAGAAAAAAAAAACAGCCAAAATGCATGCAGTCAAAAACGGTGAGTGGACAAGGAGAAAAGGGCTGACATGTTTACATCATGTGATGCTTACTCGTAGCTGCTATCCATTCGACGCATGTGCGGACAGATATGTCTGCTGGTTAGCGTACTAACCAGCAGACATGTTGGACGGACGGGTTCCCAGCAGACAGATTTTAAAGCATGCTTTAAAATCTGTCTGCTGGAAAAATCTGTCTGTCTGCCCGTACACACGATCGGATTTGTCTGCTGAAACGGTCCGTCGGACCGTTTTCAGCAGATAGATTTGATCGTGTATACGCAGCCTAAGAAGAAACATTGGTTCAGATAGGAATGGGCCCAAAAATGCTTAGTAGGATTGTCGCATTGTATTCTAATCCAATGGCCAAAATAGGAACAAATGGAATGTTATTGGAGGATTTAGAAATATCAAATGGAACTATTATATATAATAGTAATGGAACATCTTATAATATAATAGCAATAGTGAAAAACAAAGATATACAGGGGATATTTATCAAAGGTAAAGAATATAAAACAGTGAATGACCTACTAATGTATGTGACTAACCCTATTATAACAATACCAAATTTAATAAAGGAATTTAAACGATTCGGGGAATTAAGTAACTTTAAAGTTAATTATGAGAAATCTGAAATGTTAAATGTATCGCTAATAGAAAAAACACAGTTACTATTGCAAAAAGACTTTCCATTTAATAAATGGCAGAAAGAAGCAATTAGATATTTGTGAATATATATCCCAAGTATTTTAAACCAGCTACAAGACTTGAATTACAACGGGACAATCCTCAAAGTATGGAAATTATTGCATAAATATGAAAAAGTAGCGTAATCATGGATGGGAAGAATTAACATAGTAAAAATTGACATATTGCCAAAATTATTATATATTTTCCAAACAGTACCATTAGCTATTCCAATTTTTTTTTATTGAATTAAGAAAAGCAATAGGAAGTTTCATTTGGGCCCAAAAAACACCTTGAATAAAAAGAGAAATTTTAATCAGAATTAAGAAAAATGGAGGTCTAGCTCTACCCGACTACTCAAAGTATCTACAAGCAGCCTCCTTGACTAGGATTATAGCGTGGCATCACAACATAGAGGACAAACAATGGGTTAAACTAGAAGAAGATATTATAGGAGTACAACTTAAATCCCTCCCTTGGATAAAACCCCATCTTATGCCCCGTACACACGATCACTTTTTGTGATGAAAAAAAATGAAATTTTTTAAAATGTCATTTAAAATGATCGCGTGTGGCCAAAATGTCATTTTATGTCTTCTGAAAAATGACAAAAAAAAAAAATCGAACATGCTCGAATTTTCTATGTCATTTTTCAAAATGTCATTTTTTGTGTCATAAAAAATGATCGTGTGTGGGCAAAACTACGTAAAAAATTACGTTTTAAACCCGCACATGCCCAGAAGCAAGTTAGGAGACGGAAGGTAAAACTACCATTCATAATGGAGTAAGCACATTCATCATGCTGTAACAGACAAAAAAGCAGGAATCGTCTTTTAATAACAAGTAACCAGCTAAAAGCAGCCTCAAGGCAAATAGAACTTCCCCTTTAGAGTGCCGTCATTTTGTTCATCATTTTCCAAAAATGATGGTGTGTACGCAGCGTCATTTTTGAAAATGTCGTTTGAAAAATGTCGTTTTTTTTCATGAAGAAAAATTAATTTTTTTTTCATCACAAAAAGTGATTGTGTGTACGGGGCATAAGACCTGGAAATAAAAACTGAACAATCTTTGTAAGAGCCACATTAATAATATGGGACGCGGTTAAAAAAAAAGGAGAAACTATCCACTATGATTGGACCTATGACCTCATAGTTCTCCAATCCAGATTTTCCGCCAGCATTAGAAACCACAAAATTCTTAAAATGTAACATATGGGAGAACATAAGGGTGGCCCAGATCCTAGTGGATGATAAACTGCCAAAAATGCAAGATCTAGGATCTGAACATAAACATAAATGGTTACAATATCATCAATTAAATACATATATCGAAACAAAAATAGATTTATCTTTAATAAATAGATCAAAAACTAAATTTGAACAAATACTAACAGACGAACCAAAAACAACTAAAAAAATTCATATATATCTAAAGATATATAATTTATTATACCCTTCCGGATCTCTTAGAGAGTTAACAGGATGGGAAAAGGAAATAGGGAGAGCAATATTAAAGACAGAATGGGAGAAAATAATTGCAACAACACACAAAACATCAATGGCGATTAAACATCAAGAGAGAAATTATAAAATAGTAATGAGATGGTATTGGAGCCCAGTAGCCTTAAATAAAATAAATAATGGAAATGCAGAGACTTGTTGGAGATGCATGGCAGGAAGAGGGATGGACCACATCTGGTACAGATGTCATCTGATGAGGAATTTGTAGAAATAAAATATTTGAGATATATCAGAAAGTGTCGGGAGTGGAGAGGAAACCAAGTATAGATATTTCATTGTTATTGTTGTCTCTGATGTCAGATTCAATAAAGAGTATTAAAACGGATATTCTTCACTACATGACAACGGCAACCAGAACAATAATAGCTCGTAAGTGGAGAGAAAATAAAATTCCAACGATAACAGAATGGATATGTGAAATGAACGAAATACAATATATGGAGAGACAGACAAGAGAAGAAATATATATAATGAATCAAATGCCAGGAATATGGTAAAAATTGGAAGAATTTCAGTCTTTGACAAGTTTGATAGAATATCTATAAATTAAAAATAACAATTAACCCCTTATGGGGATATAAAAGGAAAATAAGAAGGGAAATTAGAGATATAAAGGGGGAGATAAATGCTATCCTCCCCCCCTTTTTTTTCTTGGGATATACTAGGGTGAATGGGTATGGAAGAAAGTAGGAATATGTGAGTGTGACTGTATAAGTTTTTTAAGATAAAGAAGCTAATGGATAATAATCAAGGTTCTTTTTTTAATACATAAGGAAAAGGGATAAATGAATTTTGGAATGAATCTTGTATAACTGCAAATATTTTTCATAAATTAATAAAGAGAAATTGAAAACAAATCCCTAGGTTAGGCTAATAGGAGGAAATCTCACTGCATTTGCTTGCAGGCAAGTTGTATGTCCCAGAGATTGCTTAAGCCTGGTACACACAATCGGATTTTCCGCAGACAAAGCGTAGAACTTTTGTCCGAAGGGCATTGGTCATTAACAATGTCTTGCATACAAACGGCAAATACTTGTCAGCCAACAAACACGAAACTACATGTTTTTTCATGTTTTTAGCGCCACCTTTTGGGCACCTTCTGCTAATGTTGTGTTATGGTTAGCATTGCTTCTGAGCATGCGTGTTTGTACTTTGGAGTTTTGTCTGAAAGATTTGTGTACACACGATTGGATAATCCAACAACAATTGTCCGATATAGCATACAAATGGACGGATTATCCTGCCATCACACAATTCCCGTCTAAAATCCAATCGAACATTTGTATGGAGGATTAAAGGTCTTGAGCATGAAAATTTACAATCAAAATCCTTTGTCTATATTGTATTTTGCATTAGTGTTTCCTTATACTGATACATGCTTCTCTTTTTAGGTTTCAGAAAACAAAGTAGTAGTAGTAATAGCAATTCGTAATCTTCAGGTAATTTTCCACCCTAAATTATAAAATTACATAGTATGGTGTGTGACTAGTTCAGCAAAAGGGGATGTGTTACCAGTCTTAGGACAGTGTACTATTTTACCTGTCTTGGACAGTATACAAGATAGCAATTTATGTGAACCCAGAGGGCTGTCATTGTTTATGTACTTGTAGAGTAGTGACAGCACTAGGATTCTATGTAAGTCTCTATGTATTCTTAAAGAGAATCCCACAAAAATCAGGTGATGGCCGCAGTAATGCCAAGCTCCCCTGCTCCATGACTTTGCCTTAGTTGCAAGGCCAGCACTACTGCTAGGCGAACTAGGTAGCCGCCTAGGGCACACTACCACCTAGGGTGCAGCCACGGCTGCTTGTTCCCCTACTCTGCTGGTGACTCTTTGCTCTCCTAATATAAAGGTGATAAAAAAAATCATCAATGTTCCACTCTAAAGTGCATCTGGTCTGCAGACTCCCACGGCAGGTGGTGAAATAAACATCAGAGGTTCCTATGCCGTGGCCCGAGCTGGGAATCAAAGCCTTCTGGGGACAGCGGAGGAGGCGGATATGACATCACTGATGATGTGGTGTAGGCCAGGTCTACACTTCATCATCAGTGATGTCACATTTTCTTCCCCTGCGCACATGACCTGGAATTTACATAATTGTGTTATCTTTGAGCCAAAATTAGTCAGTAGATGCCAATGCTGGATTATGCCTGAAATAAAAGATAGCACCAACCAACTAGAGAGAAAACCAATGAAGGCATTGTCAGGTGGACTACTTTGATCTTCATGAGAGGTATTTAATTCCTGCAAGTGCTTCACTTACAAATTACTGGATGTGGAAAAAATTTACTTATAACATAAATAATGCATATTCCCCATATGTAGCAATATACCTTGCCAAAAAAAAAGAAAGAATTTCAAATGCTGCAAATTGTACCCTGTCTTTTTGATAAAGCAAGAACAGTGCATTGTCCCTCTCTATAATGGGAAACCACACACACACACACACACATATTTATATATTATTATTTTTTTGACACTATCAAAAAACATCTGAGAAATTTGTGTGCTAAAATGTAAAAAGCTTTATTAAAATATTAGAAACATTTAAAATCATAACAATTAACCACATGGCCATGTGTGTGAATGTGGCATGTGTGTTAATACACTTTGACTCAAAAAAAGTATTTAAGACTATGTAAACAGATCCCCAGCTGATTCTGATCAGGACAGGATGGATGTCACTTTTGTGTCAATTTTGAACCTATGCAACCTATGGGTGGGCACACAATGAAGAAATGTGCATCTATCTGTTCTCATCAATGTTCCTCCATTTTGTACCATTTAGGGGCTGCATAAACAAAAAAGGATGCAAACCATTTTTATTTTTGTGGAACCTAAACGGACCATGATATATGTATCAGCCCATGCTTGGAGATACATTGTGGTACAATGCTTGCCTGATACTGTATGTGCCTAATAAATCACAGTTTACTATGTCTTGTTACAGTATCCTTTATTACCATGTGTTCTGTACTTTTTACAGGAAACTACTGGTTGTAATCTTGCTAATCTTTTGGGACCTGGCGCTACCTCAGTGAGTATTTGATTACTAAAATTCTTTCAACCCATCTTGAATGTTTCTCCTGTTTATGATATATGTTTAAGTTCTTTTCAAAAACTATTATGTCTATAGTGTAGGCTTCTTTACAGTGTAGGCTTTCTGTTTAAAGGCATGTGTAAAGAAATATAGGGTGGAGTATAAAAGGCAATCTAGTGGCTGTGAAGATGCTAGAAAAGCTGTGTGCCTGTGGGCTGGTGACATTTCTTGTTGTGGTTGTATCAGTAAAGCTTTAAAATCTACTTCAGTTTATAGATAGCTTGTATTTTCCCATCCCTTAATCAGCAACGATGGCAGTTGAGTTAAACAAGGATCTTTGGCTTAGCAGAGGTTTTTTTTGGTCAAAACTGGAATTCTGGTAGAAAATGCCTAAACATTTGAATTTAGATGAATAAATGTTGATATATATAAATATATTTATTTTTACACTTCTGCTTATACAGGAGGCATTATCTCTCGACATGACAGGATATCTTCAGAATTTACTAAGGGGTATACATGATATTTTGGTAAGGGGATTAAACCAATGTTTTATGACTCTACAATGTGGCCCATAACTTCAGTATTTTATAGAACTCTTCTTGCTTTGCTACACTGAACTGTTAAATACTAAAATCTGTATCCATTACATGCACACTAGAGATTGGGGAATTGATCCACCAAATTACAAGGGCCCTGCTATTAATCTGCTTTGTACCTCACTGCTATCTATGATGGCACTGGAGAGTTTTTCACTATCTGGCTTGTGATACCGGAAGTAAAAATTAAATAAAAACATTAACAGTGTTTATTATTCTACTAAAAAACTTTTTTGTAGCTGGACCTGTCCCTAGATAATACATTTGTCATCACTTCCCGCCCCTGTAACACACTGTCACCAGGACAGGAAATGGTTTAGACTTTTCTTCAAGACGCTGATAGTAAGCAAATACCTGACAAAGGTACTTGACAAAAATGGTTTGACTAGTTGACAGTTAATGTTTATTAAAGCTGAACTACAGGTATTGTATATATTTTTTAAACTTACATGCAGATGTAGAAATTCACTGCAGTAGCCTGTACATATAGTTAGAACTAGTCTGTTCCGGGTGTTGCTCAAATCACATTCTGTCTGTTTGCTCTACACCTTCACCATTTAGAGAACATCTTGTATTTTTTAAATGAATACCAGGTGTTTTCTGATTGGACAAGTCGTAGTGGAGGTGCAGATGATGTCACTAACACCAGTGGCCATTTAGTTGTGGGATAAAAAGAATAATGCCCTGTACACACGATCACTTTTTGTGATTCAATTTTTTTTTAATTTTTCTTCATGAAAAAAAACTAAATTTTTCCAACTTCATCATTAAAAATGATGTTGCCTACACACCATCATTTTTGCAAAATGATGAACAAAATGACGGCACTCTAAAGGGGAAGTTCTATTTGCCTTGAGGCTGCTTTTAGCTGGTTACTTGTCAGTAAAAGACGATTTCTGCTTTTTTGTCTGTTACAGCGTGATGAATGTGCTTACTCCTCCTGTCTCCTAACTTGCTTCTGGGCATGTGCAGGTTTAAAACGTCATTTTTGCCCACACACGATAATTTTTTTATGACACAAAAAATTACATTTTAAAAAATGACATAAAAAATTCAAGCATATTCAAATTTTTTTTGGTCGTTTTTCAGAAGACATGAAATTACATTTTGCCCACACACGATCATTTTAAATGACATTTTTAAAAATGTATTTATTTTTTCATCACAAAAAGTGATCGTGTGCATTAGATGTAACCAAGCTGGACCAATGCAAGTTTTGAAAAAAAGATAATTCCTATTCAGCTTTGGTTCATCTTCAAAGTATTATAGTTCAGCTTTAAAGTATAACTAAACGATCAACATGTAAAAAAACTGAGAATACAATAATTAGCTTTGTGCCACTAGTTAGTGATGATCTGCATTGTGTACACTATGGGCCAGATTCACAGAGCCCTTACTCCGGTCTATCTCCTGTTAGACCGGAGTACTTTCAAATTACCTGCGTCGTATCATTAGTTTGAATCCTCAAACCATGATACGACGGCTTCGGGCTTCGATCCGACAGGCTTACGTCTTCGTACGCCTTTGGATCTACGCTGCAATCTTTTTGCGCCCACTGGGTGGAGTTCGGGTCGTTTTCCACGTCGGGGTATGCAAATGAACTTTTTCCGGCGATCCACGAAGTTACGATCGTCCTTCGCAATCTCTTACGGCATCTGTAGTCATCTTTTTGCTGCGTAAAGTTATACAAGCTATTAGCTGGTCTATAGTTAGACGGCCCATGTTAAGTATGGCCGTCGTTCCCGCGTCGAATTTCAATTTTTGTAAAAAAAATTGCGGAAGTCGTCCGGGAAAAGGAATGTACGTAAACAACGCTACTCAAAAAAAATGACGTAACAACGTTATTTCGCGCAATGCACGGCGGGAAATTTCAGAACGGAGCATGCGCAGTTCGATCGCCGCAGGGACGCGCCTAATTTAAATGCTTCACGCCCCCTAATCGCGCATTTCGATTCCGCCGCAAGAAATACACTACACCGCCGTACCTTACGGGCCGAAATCTACCTGAATTCGTCTTAGAGCCAGGTAAAATACGGCGGCGTAGTGTATCTCTGATACTCTGCGCCAGGGCAATTGTACCTGAATCTGGCCCTATGTCTTTTTTTATTTTTCCTTTAACTCTAGTTTCAGATTCTATAGTGGGAGTACATTCAAAAGCAAAACTGTCAATGTTGTTAACAGCTCTTTCACAAAATTTAACTTTTTGCTTAACGTCTGGGGACAGAAGTTTAAAGGAAACTTGTCAGCATGAGAAAAACTGTCAAACTTTTGTAATAATAGCTATTGCTGGTAACTTTACATGTTTACAGTAAACATCAACATATTTTGTACTTAAAAGCCTAAAATCTCAACAAAAAATATTTGTTGTTTTTAATTTGGTTAGGTTTAGTTTTGTTTAGAATTTGGAAGGATTAAAACCACTATCTGTCCCCCTTGGGGAGATCTCGATTCCCTTCCTATGCAGGTAACCACATAGGAAAATGGGGGTAATTTCCCACTGGGTATACAGTAAAAAAATGATTAAGAATTCTGATGTATTTTTGTTGGAGTTCCTGATAAAGAATATACAATAATTTCGGCTGCAGTTCAATGTTGAAAGCATTGGGGGGCGTGGCCGGACCGAGCAGGAAGATGGATGCCTAATCTTTGAGCTCCGGCCACCTCAGACCAGACCACATCTTTACACCGAGGTTTCGTCCCCATTTCGGCAGACAGACAACCATGGGCACAGCCTCAAGGCAGTCGTCGACCTCCCGCTCTCGTTCCCCGCGGGAACACACAGGGACCCAGGGACAGAACATACCGGAGATGTTCCGCGGGAACATGGCGTCCTCCCGCTCGAGTACATCTCAGGGCTCGGCGCTGCTCTCGCTCCCTGTATCCTCCGACATAATTCTGTCAGCTCCGCAAGCTACTATCTCTCCACAACAGGCGCCCGGCCAGGGAGGGATGACTCCGGCACCTCTGCCGCAGCTTACCATCTTGGACCTCAGAGCTATCGCCTCAGACATTAAGGACACCCTCTCCGCGGCCATTGCTGAGCTGCGGATCGACATCCGTACCCTGTCAGATAGGGTTACGACCACCGAACAGGTGATAGACGAGCATGACCAGGTCCTGCAACGGTCCACAAGGTGGATAGATGACCACACCCTCCAACTCAGGGAAGTTAACCGTCACTTAGAGGACCTGGACAACAGGGGGCGCCGCCACAACCTTAGGGTAAGGGGGCTCCCGGAGTCCATTGAGGGGAACCATGTCCAGCAAGAAGTCAACGGCATACTTGGCAGAATCCCACATTGAAATGGAACGAATCCATCGCGCCCTCCGTCCCAGGGGCAGAGACACCGACCCCCCCCGCGATGTAGTTTGCTGCATAGTGGACTTTGCGCTGAAGGAGGATATACTGCAGTGGGCCAGGGGACAGCGGCTTTCACACGGCGACTCCCCCATCCAGATCTACCAAGACCTCTCGGGGATCCCCCTACAACACCAGAGGGACCTCCGGCCTCTGCTGGATATCCTCAGGGCTCAGGACATCCGCTACAAGTGGAAGTTCCCCTTCTGTTTTGCCGCATCCCACCAGGGCCGCAATGCCACACTGCGGGTCCCAGAAGATCTGCCCCGCTTCTGCGAGACTCTTGGCATCCCGCTGGTACAGGTCCCCGAATGGTATGCACCATACAGGCGCTCGTTGGGCAGATGGGGCAAACTGCAGGAGGTACCCATGGAGACCCAAGCTACCAAGCACCGCAGGAGGAGGTCCCCGTCTCACTCCAGACACCCCGCGGGTTCTCAACCAGACAGAGGCGAACGGGACCCAAAGACCCCACCATGAACCAGGCGAGCGAGGAGGGACGCCTAATCACTTATGCACAGGTACAGAGACGGCAACCTCCCCTTGTGTTCTGTTACTTTAATTCCCAGTTACCCCCGGATCTGCCACTTAATTTAGACTCTTGACCCGCTATTGCTTTTTCAAACGTTTTAAAAAGGCGGACAACAGCTCGCGGCATACTACTTCTATCATTTCCGCCTTGCAAGGACTTCCACTGGATACTACATTTCCCAGAGTGCTGCGCGCTGACGCGTCACCAAGAGGCTCGTCACACCCTCATTCTTCTGGACCTTGATTGGATGCTCCTGTGCACGCCCCAGGCGCCTCTGATTGGCTGCGGGCCCTCCATCCGGGACTCACTCCACCTCTCTCTTGCCAGCCCTATTGAAAACGGCAGAGGCCCCGACCCTGGTGTCCGCGGTACGGAGGAAAGTATCCTACTGTTGTGGTGCCATCTACCGCCCTCAGTGCTCCATGCCCCGCGATTTGCCGGACATCCTTCGCACCACCCGCACCACGACAGCCCACAGTGCCGCTCCCCGCTCCATCCTCCGCACGACAAGGACTGAGGCCGCGTACACACGTTCGGACATATCCGATGAAAACGGTCCGCGGACCATTTCCATCGGATATGTCCGATCGGGAGTTTGATCCGATGGCGTGTACACACCATCGGATCAAATTCCCCGCCGCCGGACGGCGCGGTGACGTGGCTGTGACGTTGACGCCGCCGCGTCACCGCCACGTCACCGCACCAGGAAGTAAAACACTTCCGCGCATGCGCCGAATCCATTCGGCAGCGGCGCGGCGGCGGTGGGGGACGACATGTCTGCTGGTAAGTGTACTAACCAGCAGACATGTCGGGCGGACAGATTCCCACCGGATAGATTTCAAAGCTTGCTTTGAAATCTGTTGGGTGGAGAAATCTGTCCGCTAGCCCATACACACGAGCGGAGATGTCTGCTGAAACGGTCCATCGGACCGTTTTCAGCGGACATATCCCCTCGTGTGTACGCGGCCTTACTGTTCTACGCTTCCTGTCCCACTTCTGGGGACGCCCGCCCTACGCACCAGGCAAGTTTTTGATTGTTGCACTTTGTGGACTCTCTATAGCCTCCCGTGCCGTACGACACCTGCATGCCCGCCTCCCCTCCCTGGTGCGGCTACGTCCGCCACGGCTGGCATCCGGAGCTTGTGGGACATGCTGGAAACAGACGATCACTCCTTCCCACGGCGAGTGCAGGTGGCCGTAGCTAGCTGGTCTCTCGTAGCCACCTGGTTGACTGATATGTTGTGCTGTATTCCCGTTCAGTGAGCTCTCTCTTATGAATAAGGGATTGTAAGTATTGTAGATCCAATCCGGCTCCTTAACATGTGTGGGCTGACTGTATCACAACTTCCCACCCCTCATTTTCTCCTCCTTGTAAACTGATGTGTTTGATGTGCATTACTCCCCCTCCCTTCCATAGCGATTGCCCCTGCTCCCTGGGGGTGCATTGTTGCGGCGGTCAGGGTGGGTGACTCCAGACTGTCCCTGTATAGCTGGCTGGGTACACCATCCTCATTGGGGTTATAGGATCACAACCTATGTCACTACTTGCAGGATGCTATCTCCCTGTCTATACAGACACTTCTATTCCCACAAATGCCTGTGTCTATATTCTGTTCTGCATTGGGGCGACCTCCCAATGCTAGATGTTTTTGCTATGTGGCTGATCTGGGGTGGCTCGTTGCCACAAGGTTCTACAAATTTTTCATACATATCTGTTCATTGTATTATTTTGTAAAAGACTCCTGTTCTGTTCTGTTTCGAGTCAACCCCACAACGGTGGTGTATGGTGTCCTCTGTGCTCGGTTTTTGGGACCCAAGGACGCATCATACCCCGTACCGTTCCGATTTCCCTTGTCGCTTAATCTAAGTGGCGGGACACAGTCCTACCACTTAATCTGTATTTTGTTGCGATAGCTTACCAAAAGTTTTTAATAGCGGTTTTACACACCCGCACATAGCACCTTCCCTTCCCCTAAATCTTCTGCTGCTACAGTCCCCCCTCACCTCTATAGGGGACCCTACCCTCCCTCCCCACGAGATGATGGCTACCGACGCTACCCCACCCCCTGGGGCTAGGGACACACACTCCAAACTGAAGCTGTACTCCCTGAATGCGCGTGGCCTCAACACGCCAGAGAAACGTTCCCGCCTCCTCCATTTGCTCTGGAAGGAGAAGCCACACATAGCGCTCATCCAAGAAACGCATTTCAGATCGGACAACGTCCCCAAGTTATACGACAGAAATTTTTCAATAGTACATCATGCCACCAACGACAGTGCGAAGTCCAAAGGGGTGTCTATCTTAATCTCCAAGCACTGCCCTCTTCAAGTTTTGGACATTCAACAGGATCCACAGGGGAGATACATATTCCTAAAGGACACGCTACACGAGTGGGCTTTCACGATCGCTAACGTTTATGCCCCGAACTCTCAACAGGTCCCCTTTTTTCGCGCCATGCTCTACAACCTGACCTCCTTCCAATCGGGCACGCTGGTAGTGGGTGGAGATTTTAACGTCTCCCTCACGCCTTCCCTGGACACGTCCTCCGGTTCCTCCTGCCTGACCTACAGGGCCCTTCACGCTATAAAATCACAACTGGCTACTCTGACCCTTCACGACACATGGCGCACGCTACACCCGAATGTGAAAGACTTCACATACTTCTCCTCCCTGCACCAGACCACTTTTTTCTAACACAGTCTGACCTCACCTCCCTCTCAGAAGCTACGATCGAACCAATGCTCTTGTCGGACCACCACCCAATCACTGTGACTCTGTGGATCCCCTCACAGCGGGCCAGGTCCGTGATTTGCGATTGGACGACTCCGTTTTACTCGATGCAGACCTCTCCAAATCGGTAGCGGACACTTTAACGAATTATTTTAACGAAAATGTCAGGGAGGATTCCTCCTCTAAACTGGTGTGGGCAGCTCACAAATGTGTTGTCAGAATTCATCTCTCTGATTGCTAAACGCAATAAACTTAGGAAGGCCAGAGTGACAGAGCTATCCAACAGGGTTCAATCACTGAAACACACTCACAAACACACATTGGCCATTCACACTCAAGCGGAACTGAAAACGAGATTCGAGGTACACAAACCATAGGATGGGCTATGGGTGACCTAAAGTATTACAGTGCCACGTCCTAAAATGAGCTGAAAAGATTTGTGGTTTAGGAGAGAGAATGGACTTTCTAGGCACCAATCATTAGTATAGAATACATTTTTATTGATACAATACCAAAAGAGAAATTTTGGTGTTGTAATCAAAGTTACAATACAAATTTATAAAAGTACATTAAAAAACACATATGATGGATCACAAAATGAGAAATAAGTGAACAAGAAGAAATGATTGTTGTAACCAGGAATGGTCCGACGTAGAAATCAATGTTGGTTGATGACAACTGTAGATACAAGTAATAATAGGCATAAGCTCTACATGTTTCGCAATTAATGCTTCCTCAGGAGCTATGAATTTGGAATCTCATGCGGAACTGTTGAAAGCTCGGGAAGAACTCCTGGGTGAACCCCAGAGAACTTTGAAGCGTAGATATACCCTCTCTAATAGACTCTTCTATGAGTTCGGCAACAAGTCGGGGAAACTCTTAGCCGCCGCTCTCCAAAAGAAGAAATCATCACACACTATCCACACCATCACCTCCCCATCGGGAACCTCACTCACATCCTCTGACGACATAGCGAACCAATTTGTCCGGTACTTCTCAGAATTTTATGCCCTCCCCACGCCCACGACATCGCCGCCGGTCCCAGATAGGATGACACTTATCCATGAATTTCTGCGCGACTACGGCTCCCCACAGACTCCTCTGGGAGATCTATCCCATTTAGATGTACCTAACTCGACACAGGAAGCACTGGCGGCCCTCAAACAACTCAAAAGCCCCATACACACTATCAGTTTTCCTGACGGTTTTCTCTTCAGGTTTACCAAAACCATCTAATATGAGGTCAAACCTCAAGAGTTTCAATTTGTATGCAATCAGGCCCTGATGGCCTCCCGGCCAGTTATTACAAGGCATATGTAGACGTTCTGATCCCGAAATTTTTAGCAGCCTATATTGATCTCTTAACCCCTTGTCCACACAATAAAAGCCTGCTGGAAGCCCATATATTCTTAATACCCAAACCCGGGAAAGATGTCACGTTAGTCCCAAATTACCGCCCAATCTCGTTGCTAAACGTTGATGTTAAATTATACTCCAAAATCTTAGCTAACAGACTACTGCCACTCCTCCCCGTCACTATCTCCACCAATCAAGTGGGCTTTGTCCCTGGTAGAGAAGCCAGGGACAACACCACTAAAGCCCTGAACGTCCACCATTGGTTAACCTCCTGACGTAAAAAGGGGTTTTTCCTCTCCCTGGACGCCGAGAAGGCGTTTGATAGAATGGCATGGGACTACATGGTGGCGGTCCTTAGCAAATTGGGACTCACGCCCCGCTTCACGCAGATGATTATGGCTCTGTACTCGGTCCCCACCACGCGGATCAGGGTCAATGGCCAACTATCAAACGCCTTCCCCATCAGAAATGGCACCAGGCAGGGATGCCCATTATCCCCCCTCAGCTTCATCCTCACTATGGAGCCTATCCTCCGCAAGCTTAGGGACAACCCCAATGTCAAAGGTATCGACATCCTCGGTAAATGCTGTAAAATAGCAGCTTACGCGGATGACATCCTCCTATTCCTCTCGAGCACCATCACTACGATCCCAAATCTTCTCCTCGACTTCCAGCTGTTTAACACCATATCCAATCTTAAAATTAACTTTACCGCATTGAACATCTCCCTCCCCGACACAGTGGTTGCCCTGTGCAAACAAAATTTCCCCTTCAGGTGGGACGTGGACGGTATTTAATACCTGGGGATTAAAATCACGACCAACCTGACTGACCTCTACGCGGCTAACTTTCTACCCGCCCTGCGTACGATTAAGGAGGACTTACTTAAATGGCAAAAGGGACATTTTTCCTGGTTTGGCAGGGCTGCCATTCTCAAAATGAACATACTCCCCCGGCTCCTATACCTCATGCAGGCCATCCCAATTAAACTTCCATCAACCTTTTTCGCTTCACTTAAGGGGATATGCAGGACACCCTCCTAGGCTGCGCTGGGACAAACTCGTCCTCCCTAAGGTGAAGGGAGGCCTCGGCCTTCCGGACTTGGCCCTATACCACAAGGCTTGCCATCTTGTGCGGCTAGTGGACTGGCACCCTAATGCAAACAACAAGGACTGGGTAACCGTGGAGAACGCATTTCTTGACTTCTCAATCTCCCACCTCCCTGGGATAAGCACCCGCGTGACCCCTAGAGCTTGCTTGACACATCCGCTGATTGGCCCCACACTGCTCTCCTGTAGGGCCTTCTGCCGATCCCATGGGGTGACGCCCTCACCCGGCCCTATGACCCCTTTACTCAACAACCCAGACTTCCCAGCCGGCAACACACCTTCTGGCACTTCAAATGATCCACACCCCTTAGAGGTGAGAGCTCACCATTTTTTCCGTAACTTAGTTCTTTACACCCATTCGGAAATGATCGCGGCTTTCCCACAACTGTCCATACCTTTTTTCTAATTTCTTCAGCTCAGGCACTTTTTTGATGGCGCCCCCGGGCCCCGCATCTTCCGTATGGTGTAGACCCCTCGCCCCCCTGGAACAACTTTGCAATTCCTAGAGCCCCCAATGACATCTGGTCTCCTCGCTCTATGCCCTGATAATATCCCACGTCAAACCCTATGACGCTGCACGCACGCTTTGGGACAGGGAGCTGCCGTCGGCCCTGTCGCACACCGAATGGGAACGTGTGTGGGAATGTGTTCATAAAGGGTCCGTTAACGTCTCGGCGCAAGAAAACCGGTTCAAGCTCTGTGCCAGATGGTATCGGACCCCAGATAAACTTCACAGGATCTTCCCGACCGTTCCCCTGGAATGTTGGAGATGCGGCTCGGCCACGGGCTCACTCCTCCATATCTGGTGGGACTGCCCCCGCCTACAGCCATTCTGGAAAGACGTCCACGACCGCATTATCCAAATCACTACATTTCAGGTAGACTTCACCCCGGCCCAATATCTTCTGCATCACACTTCCCTATCCAGATCCCAATATCACAAATCCCTTGCCTTGTACCTCATCAATGCAGCTACGCAGTGTATCCCGCTGTGCTGGAAAACCACACTACCCCCAACACTTGATGACTGGCATGCCTGTGTCAGGAAGATTGAAGACATGGAACAGCTCATCCATCAGGCCCATGACACCCACGATAAATTCAGACACACCTGAGCCTGCTGGACCCACTACAGGGAATCCGTTAGTCAGGGAACTCAACCTGTCCCCACTACTTCCCCCCACTGCCCCCTAAGAAGAGGGACCTGACCATGGTCTGGTCCCTATTCGGTCGGTTCTGCCCCCCCCCCCGGCCTGTCATGGGGTAGGCCCCCGGAGGGGGGTGGCGGGACTGGGATTCATCTATACCTGAACCATCCACACAGCCCCACCCCATAAAGCCTCCCAGAACCCCCACCCCGCCCACAGTATTCTCCCGATAGGGGTGGGTGGGTGTGGGGTTGGGCCCTGCTGGTTCCTACCTAAGTCATCACTATCCCCTCCCCTGGCTGTGCCGGGAGGGGGGGTCCTTACCCTTTTACCCACGATTGGTTAGCTGGAAATTTTCCGTTATATCTTCTGAAGAGGTTTACATGCAGTGTCGTGAATAGATGTGAATTCTACACTTGTTGTTTAAACCTGTCGTTGTTCTTCTATATCTGTACATGGTCATAAACCTCCTACTGTTCAATGTATCTTGTTCCAATCTCTGTACGACATTTCTACATATTCTGTATGCCTCTTACCGATGTATTCAATAAAAATTGTTTAAAAAAAAAAAAAAAAAAGAAAGCATTGTACATTCATATTTATGTATCTATTTTAATTCACATTTTATTTCTATTTTAGATGACCCTTAATATTGGAGATGGCATTATACCTGAATGTGGATCAGTGGTAATATAAACATATTAACAGCAGAGTTTAAATTGATGAAATTCTGATATCTAATATAGAGATCACCTCTTCAAACAGAGGAGGGAATATGTTTTTGTTGATATTTAGACTGACCTAATCTACCTATAGGGATATAAACAAATTCATATAAATGCAACACAACCAGAATTATCCTGGATTGATCCAAAATTTGATCCAGCAGCTAACGGGTCTTGCCCTTTCTGCTTTTCCTGCCATGGTACTTGGGTTTTATATAAACATTTTTATAAAGCAGGTTTATACAAAACCCAGGCAGGCACCTAATGCTATTTCGTAATTTTTTTTAATGCCAAGAATGCCTTGAAACACAGTTTGTTCTGCTATGCCAATATTAGCTCCAAGAACTGAATTTTACCTCTTTAACTTAAAGTGTTTTTCCATGTTGCTCTAAAAACATATTTTTAGGGTCCCTCAATAAAACAGGTGTGTCCCTTCCACTGTTTTGCTTAAACTATGTTATGTCAGATAGATGCCATCGGCAACAATGTGGGACATCAAGACCAGTGATGGGCAACTGTTGTAGCTATCCAAAATATATATATTTTTTTTAAGCACTATAGCAGGTGCTCTGTATAAATCAGCTACCACTCAGAAAAGTGATACTATATGGACAGCTGCTGGCATTGATCATGTCCCATACATTGTTATGCAAAACTAGTATGTGGCCCGGATTCACAAACTATTTACTTTGGCGTATCAAAAGATACGCTGTCCTAAGTTCAAATGTGCGCCGTCGCATCTCTGCGCCGAGATACGCCGAAAAAAATGGCTTCAGCCATCCGACGTAACTTGCCTACGCCGCTGTATCGTGGGCAAATAGTTACACTGGACGCATTCGGCGTTCCCATTTTAAATATGCAAATGAGTAAGATACGTCGATTCACAAATGTAGATGCGCCCGGCCGCTTCATATACACGATTTGCGTAAGGCATACTGTCACGGAAGGTTCCCGCATCCAGACCAAATGCTTTCGTCAGATACTGCTTCCCATAGTCTGGACATAGATACCGGATATTTTAGCTGCCTTGAAACACACAACGAGACGAGACTTGTATGTGTGCTAAGTATGGAATACTTTAATGGTACATTCTCCTGGTTTATATCTAGTTACAAGATTGTGAGTAATCAAAGGAACAATAAAACTCTCCGCCACCTCCTCACACATGGGGGCTTCAAGGTAGACACTTTGGCACCAGTCTAAAGAAGTCACATTCCTTTAGATAATAGAATTCAATTAACCTTTAGAATAATACACAATCACAGATAATCTTATCAGTATCTAGACATTTCGGCACCGCAAAGCTTGACAAGTTCCCCTGACCATAATTTACATGCCAATTCAATACACCTGACAGGAGACTGCTAACTTGTAGTACAATACACACAAGAGTCAATTAGCTGGAGAAGAGGACATTAGAATTTAGCAGTGAAAGAGTCACTCTACAATTAACCCTTTGAGCACAGAATTAACAAACTTAAAATAGCCCTACAGATATCTCAGAATATAATGTGGATAATCCATACCTAATAATCCTATCTCAGGTAGTCCAATATATCATTCTTCCATTCATCCTATGGCTCTAGTGGTCATAGGATGATTTTAGACATAGGAGAATCTGAGTCTGTCACACTTACGTCCGGCGTAAAGTTACCCTTCATATAGCAGGTGCAACTAATGCAAAGGTATGGGCCAGGGAACGACACCGCCGAATTTTACGTCGCGTACGCCGTTTACGTAGTACATTTAGTAGGTTACGTTCACGTCGTAGGCATTGCGCCAACGTATCTTAGGGAGTATATGCAACATGATTCTGAGCATGCGCGTGCATGCCCAGTTCGACCGGCCATTCATTTGCATGGGGTCACGCTTAATTTAAATAGATGACGCCCAACTACTTCCTACTTTTAATTAGGCAGGCTTACGCCGGCCAATTTACTATACGCCACCGGAACTTACGGAGCAAGTGCTTTGTGAATACTGCACTTGCCTCTCTAAGTTTCGGCGGCGTAGCGTAAAGAAGATACGCTACGCCCGCACAAAGATACGCCAATGTATCTGAATCCCGGACTAAATTTTATAAAAGAGAAAGGACACATATTGAGAACGTAATTTAGCTGCTCTCCCCGAAATTGCAAAAAAGAGAGAGAGAAGGGTTCCCCAAATGGGCTTTTAGGCAGCAATATAAAAAAATGTAGAAATATTGTATAGGTTATATAAAACAGTATTTATTGCCAAAATCCCTGATACCCACTTGAGTTAGAACAAGTTGGAACATTTGTATAAATAAAATAAATGTCAACATTCCTGAATACAGTATGCATAGATAATACATATACAGTTTTGTATCGTTGAGCCCCGACGCTTTTCGACCAATCCGGTCTCTTCAGGGGGCAAAAATGTTTCTAGAAAATAATAATATTATGGTATAACTTCAAAGTAAGTACATGACAGCATATAAAACAATAGAATGCCATAATTATATAGTTACCACTGAATCAGGAAATGGATAACATAAAAAGCTGCTGTGAGGTCCGGAGGGGCCTGGACTGCCCCCGCCCACCCAAAGTAGCGGAGGGGCCCACCCCAGGGAACCTGCAAGGAGCCACACAAAGAGCACCCCCCAGGAGCAACGGAGGGGCAGCCACCTGCAGAGGAACACCCATAAAGCCCATGATTAGTAGAAAGAATTATTTCGGGTAGGTTGGTTAAAAAGTTAATTGCTGAAATACAGCCAATTAATGCTGTCATGTACTTACTTTGAAGTTATACCATAATATTATTTTCTAGAAACATTTTTGCCCCCTGAAGAGACCGGATTGGTCGAAACGCGTCGGGGCTCAACGATACAAAACTGTATATGTATTATCTATGCATACTGTATTCAGGAATGTTGACCTTTATTTTATTTATACAAATGTTCCAACTTGTTCTAACTCATGTGGGTATCAGTGATTTTGGCAATAAATACTGTTTTATATAACCTATACAATATGTCTACATTTTTTTATATTGCTGCCTAAAAGCCCATTTGGGGAACCCTTCTCTCCCTCTTTTTTAAATGTTATAAAATGGCATGCTATCTTAAACTGTAAACAATACGTGTATGGTAATAACTGGATAAAGTAATAATATTGCAATAAAGTCCTCATTGCGTGAATCAGACTGACATGATTAAATCACAATTTCCACACAATGATAATAACGATAAATGATATCTAGATAAAGTGACAGTGGTGCAAAAAAGTGCTCTTCACGTGAATCAAACTAACATGATTAAATCTAAAATTCCATACAGAGATGTTACCATAACATAAGTAAATAAAGTGACAAAGCACTGATAGTAAATTGAATAAGTCAGTGCAACATAGTTAAACCATAATGTCCATAACAAATTGTGTAGTTGATTTTTAATGTGATGATTCAAACATATTGATGGGTTCACACACTGGTGCTCCCCCCCCCCCAGGTAATTAATGCTCACCTCAGAGCGTGTGAACTCACACTTAAGTTCAGTCAAAACATACCTGTGAACCACCTCTGGTTTCTGTGTGGGTTCTGTGTGGGTTCTGTGAATTCTGTGGGATCCTGAGCTGCCCAATAACGTTTTCTCCATGTACATGTAGGATAACAAAAAAGCTGGATAGTGTGATACCATTTTAGTATATAAAAAATGTATTAAACACAAGCCCCAGTCCGGGGTACTCACATGGAACTGGTGCTTCAGTGCACCACTCTATAGAAGGCAAAAACGCTGGGATATTGTGAGATCGTATGAGCCAGACCAGTTGTCACCAGCTTTAGTACTAAATTATAAACCTTAATTTTTTTTTTACAGATCTGGAAAGTCAGAGTAAAGTTGGTCACTCTGCATTTTAGATTGAAAACTAAAAACACTTTACAACGAAATATAGAAATGACACTTATTGTGAAATGAAGACAATGCATCCTATGCG
This sequence comes from Rana kukunoris, assembly GCA_029574335.1. NCBI lineage: Eukaryota > Metazoa > Chordata > Amphibia > Anura > Ranidae > Rana > Rana kukunoris. The sequence continues at coordinate 334,702,530 of CM056051.1, read as the reverse complement.
TTGCAAACATCAATGCCTACCTCTGCCCAAAATGGGTTTCAGCGATGTAGGAGAAAGGGTTGAATCACCCATTAGCTTTTCATATCACCTAGTCATTACAACAATTATATGGCCTCCTGATGATTCGTGTTGCTGACTTTTCTGAGGCCGCGTACACACGATCAAATCTATCTGCTGGAAACAGTCTGACAGACCGTTTCAGCAGACAGATTTGATTGTGTGTACGGGCGGACAGACAGATTTGGCTAGCCGACAGATTTTAAAGCATGCTTTAAAATCTGTCTGCTGGGAATCTGTCCGTCCGACATGTCTGCTGGTTAGTACGCTAACCAGCAGACATATCTGCTCGCACATGCGTTGAATGGATTCGACGCATGCGCGGAAGTGTTTTACTTCCTGGTGCGGTGACGTGGCGGCGTCAACGTCATTGCCACTTCACCGCGCTGTCTGCCGGCGGGGATTTTGGTTTGATCATGTGTACAGCGATCAAACCAAAACAGCCCAGCAGACATATCTGTTAAAATCGGTCTGTCAGACCGATTTGAACAGATATATTTGGTCGTGTGTACGCGGCCTAACAGAACCATAATAAAGGAGTGAATTTATGTAGAAAAGTTATTTGTTTATGTTACATTGGGGGAAATCCATCTAGAAAATATGACATTGAAATTTATCAAAATTGGAATTATTGTGAATTTTTGAGAGAAGCAAAATTTAGATTTGATTAAATTATCCAGTAAATCAGAAACATTATTGGGCAGAGCTGACATTAATGACAGTTGAGCTTGACTGACAAGATAACAATCAGAATCCATATTTTACTGATCGTACATGAACAGCTTAAAATCGGATTGGTATAGACTGCTTCATTTTGCATATCAACAATGCACTTTAAACTTTCTCATACAATAAGCCCAAGCATGGACAAAACATTTTTCTTTCATGGGACTTTTCCCTTTGATTATTAAGGTTTGGCTTTATTTTCCTTTTCTTTTTTTTATTACAGAAATCACTTCTCACAAAAACAGGCAGCATACTGGTAAATACAAACCTGTCAAAATGTTGATGTTATATTGTTGATCAATATTGGCACCCGTTCATTCATAGTGAAGCTAAGAAAAAAATTATGACAAAGAAGCCAATGAAAACTTAGTTTTTAGGCTTGGTTCCCACTGCAGCGATGCGGGAACCCTGTGAATCGACTGCGGGTTTCTGCATCACATGTCTCCCCCGGCGGCAGTACACACTGCCCTATGCGAACTGCTGGGAGTGTCAATTAATGACACCCCCAAATCAGTTTGCATGTCGCAGTGCGAACTGCAAATTCAAACAGGAATCGTATTACATTGGTGTGAACACCCATGAGATCTGATTCTGCTGCGGACCAAAAGAAGAGTCTTGTATGAGTTTGGTCTGAATGCAATGCGATATCAGCCATACTATCTGTATGGCTGAAATCGCATCGCACAGAGGTTGTGCATGATTTGCACTTCAGTGTGGTGTGAATCACATTCAATTGCCGACATTGCACCAGTGGGAACCGGACCTTTATTTTTTTATAAAATGCACTTCCAAATTCTAATTTTTGTAAGATCAGTTTGTTTTGTTCAATGCAAACATAAATAGTCTGCACATCTAATGACTCTAAGAAGAATAATGTATGAACAAGGTCTGCAGTGTTATCAGTAAATGTTTGCTAAACAAATTACTTGCTGTAGGTTTTCAGATTTTAATGGGTTCACATGAAGGCCCAAGACCTTAAATTGCTTACTAGTGTTGGCTGCACATCATCACTCTAGGCCAGGGGTGTCTAATCTTTTGAGCTTCCTGGGCCACATTGGAAAAAGAGGAATTGTCTTGGGTCACACATAAAATACACTAAGGCCACGTACACACGATCGCACATGTCCGCTGAAACTGGTTTGCAGACCAGTTTCAGCGGACATGTTCGATCGTGTGTACGGCATATCGGACCGTTTTTCCAGCGAACCAAAGTTTCAAAACATGCTTGAAAACATGTCCGCTGGAAACCTATCCGTCGGACAGGTTCGATGGTTAGTACACAAAAGCATCGGACCAAAAACCCACGCATGCTCAGAATCAAGTCGACACATGCTTGGAAGCATTGAACTTTGTTTTTTCATCACGTCGTTGTGTTCTACGTCACCGCGTTCTGGTCCGAGGGGATTTTGGTCCGATGGTGTGTACGCACATCAGACCAACAGACCACTTCAGCCTGGTCCAATGAAAACGGTCCGTCGGACAAGTTTAATCGGACATGTCTGATCGTGTGTACGCGGCCTAACAATACGGATAGTTGATAAGCAGAAAAAGTCAAGCAAATCACAAGTTAACGATTGCTGATATAGCCCTAGACCATTTGGCTGGCAAAAAGACCAGGCCACTTTTTGCGATTCGGCACTGCGTCGCTTTAACTGATAATTGTGCGATCGTGTGATGTGGCTCCCAAAAGTTACATCCTTTTTTCCCTCATAAATAGAGTTTTTTCTTTTGGTGGTATTTGACCACCTCTGCGTTTTTTATTTTTTTGCGCTATAAACAAAAATAGAGCGTCAATTAAAAAATTTGCTATAATAAATACCCCCAACAATAACAATAATTTTTTTTCCTCAGTTTAGGCCGATATGCATTCGTCTACATATTTTTGGTAAAAAAAAATCACAATATGCGTTTATTAATTGGTTTGCACAAAAGTTATAGCCTCTACAAAATAGGGGATAGTTTTATGGCATTTTTATTAATATTTTTTTTTTTAATAGTAATGGGGATTATCAGTGTTTTTTTTTTAAATGACTACAACATTATGGCATTGTCATTTTTACAGCGATCACTGATCACTGTTCCCGATGAGAGGGAACAGACGATCAGTGAAATGTCACTAGGAAGAACGGGGAGATGTGTTTACACTGACATCTCATTGTTCTTCAGCTCTGTGACGCGATCACGGGACACATTGAGTCTGCAGGTCCCGAAGGCACAGTCATGGAGCTCACGACGGGGTTGCCCTTCTTAAATAAGTTTAGGATTTTGTGTTGGGTCGCATTCATGGCTATCTTGGGCCTCAGATTGGACACCCCTGCTCTAGACAAACTTCCTAATAGTGACCGTGGTGAACCATGCTTGTACTGTATTGTTTGTTTACCTGGGCTCTTGTGACACACGTGACAGGGTAGTTCTAAAAGTCTTTGTAATTTTTTTTAAACATGCAGCGTCCATTAAAATAATACCTGGTGATTAGTGTTGCTCACGAATATTCGCATTGCGACTATTCGCTACGAAAATTGCATATTCGCGAATAACTCAAATATCGCGGCGAATATTCGCTATTTCGCATATTCGCTATTTCGAATATTCGCTATTTCGAATATTCGTATTTTTTTCGCAATCAATTTACAAATCAATTTCGCATTCGCACTAGCGAAATTTCGCATTAGTGATATTCGTGATATTTGTGATATTTTATAAAAAAAAATGCGAAATTTCACCAATGCGAAAATTCGTCAATGCGAAATTTCGCAATTTTTTATTTTTTTTTAATAATATATAGCGAATATTCGTAAATATCGAATATTCGTGATATTTTATCCAAAAAAAAATTAGCGAAATTTTGCATTAGCGAAATTTCGCATTGGCAAAATTTCGCATTGGCAAAATTTCGCATTGGCAAAATTTCGCATTGGCAAAATTTCGCATTGCCAAAATTTCGCAATGGCAAAATTTCGCATTGGCAAAATTTCGCATTGGCAAAATTTCGCAATTTTTTATTTTTTTTTATAAAATATCACGAATATTCGATATTAACGAATATTCGCGAATATTCTTCGAAATATTCGCGAAATCGAATATGGCGTATTCCGCTCATCACTACTGGTGATACTGTCATGAAAGACTTCTAGATGGTCCCATGCTTTGTCACACTGTCGCATGGGCTTCTGATAGAAACCTTTTATAGTTTAGCAAACTAAATATAATTCAGTTATGGTTTACGTATATTTTAAAATGTGAATGGGACAGTACAACTGTTAATTCCTGCTGTTTTTACAAGACAGCAAGAAAATATGTAAAGGTCATTATCTCCAAGCAACAAGTCAGTAAAAAGCTTTAATTTCTGCTCACTGACTGATGAAAGACAAATCTGTGATGTTATGACCCTGAGATGGAGAGGTGAATGATGGCAGACGCTTTACTGTTCCAGAATGAAGGGAACATAGGTTTGCCATGGCAAACCTATTCCCCAGGGTAGGACTGAGGTCACAGGTAGTAGTAAATGCTCTCATAACATGATGATTTTTAAAATTCCCACAATATCACTATTAATGTCATCAGTAATCTTTTGAGGTCATTGAATATAACAGTTAAGCTCTGTACACACGATAGTTCCTCTGATGAAAATGGACCAATGGACCGTTTTCATCGAACAAACTGATCGTGTGTGGGCCCCATCGGTTTTTTATCCATCGGTGGAAAAAAAATAGAACCTGTTTTAAATTTTCTTATGGTTAAAAAAACGATAGACAAAAACGATCGTCTGTGGGGAAATCCATCGGTCAAAAATCCACGCATGCTCAGAATCAAGTCGACGCATGCTCGGAAGCATTGAACTTCATTTTTCTCAGCACGTCGTAGTGTTTTACGTCACCGCGTTGGACATGATTGGATTTTTAACCAATGGTGTGTAGGCAAGACTGTTGAAAGTCAGCTTCATCGGATATCTGATGAAAAAATCTATCGTATTAGATTCCATCAGATATTCGATAGTGTGTACAGGGCTTTAGTGAAAACTGATGTTTTCAGGATAAGAATACTTATTTTAAAAAAAAGGAAATGTACTTTTTAGCTGAGTCCCGTGAGATTTGAAAGTTATAGTCATATGGTTCAAATAAAGATCCTTAGCCTCAAAGGTTTGAAAATTATAAATCATGTTATTTTAATTCTTGATGTTACTAAAGTTCAACTTTTATTATGAAATATTAAATTATTTTGTTTCACAGTGTGCATCTTTCTGATGTATCTTGTTTTTTTGTTTTTGAATCCAGTCTTTATATTTTGTTCCTAGCTTTATTGGACAAAGTCAGGCAACTAGACCAATAGATAGAGTGACCCGCCTTTTAGCTTTATTACAGATTCGGAATCCAAAACTCCTCCAGCTTGTCCTAGAAGTCCTTTTGGGACCAGGTGTTTTGGTTAGAGAGTTAATTTTATCATTAAGTGGATTATCAGGAGTTGTTATTAAAAATGCTGCTGATATGGGTAAGAAACTTGATGAAACCACAGCAATGGTAACTGATGTAACAGGGAGTCTTTTACAATCCAGTGGAGGAACAGCAGGGTCAGTAACACGGTCAAAAGGACTTTTGAGTGGGGTAATACAACTGGTGCCACCTGTGCTACAAATAGTTAATGGTGCTGTACATAGCATTGGTGAAACACTTCAAAAAGTCACAAATTCTGTTGAAGGATTGCTAGGTGGACCAGATAGTGGACTTATTAATACTGCTACAGGGTTGATTGGAAATGGTATTTTAGGAACTGTAGGCAGCGTTTTAGGTGAGCCAAAAAGTGGCCCTCTTGGAATTGTTACAGAAACGGTTCCTAACCTTTTAGAGGGGGTTTTAGGGGCAAGTGTAAATGGCCCTCTTGAAAGTGTTGCAAATATAGTTCCTGAACTTTTAGGAGGGGTTCTAGGTACAAGTGGAAGTGGGTCAAATAGTGGCCCTACAAAAATAATCACCAACCCTTCATGGGGAAGTAGAAGTGATGATTCAACTGCTATTCAAGCTTTAGGTGAAGTTACTGGAGGTTTAGGTGGAAATGTTGCAATGTCTGCTGGTGCAAATTTAGATTTAGGCAGACCTAGTTCAAATACAGGATATCCTGGAGGAAGGATGATGGAAAATGATCTTGGAGGCGTTATTTCAGAAAGTGGAGTTGCAAGAGAAGCAGATACCACTGCTTATCGGTTGACAAACCTTCGTTTTAAATAATAGAAAAGGTAAAACAATACTTCATTATATTAAAATATTTTTTGCATCTTAGTGTTGCTGGTTTTAATGGCATTACTACTGCTGTCATACTTTGTATTTTCTATTTAAAGCGGAGTTTCACCCTAAAAAACAACTATGTACCATGCCATCCTGCATATTAGCGTCAGCTACAGTATGCCTATATTTTATTTTTTTGCGCTGTACTTACAGATTAAACTATTTGTCTGTTTCAGGCTACCGCGGGGTAATAGGCGTTCCTATCAAGAGGGGAACATGATTGACGGCCGGCTATGGCGCGTCACGCATTCCGAAAATAGCCGGAGTAGACTCGGCTCTTCACGGCGCCTGCGCACAGACTAGGAGCTGACTGCGCAGGTGCCCGTGTAGGACTCGGCTCTTCACGGCGCCTGCGCAGTCAGCTCCTAGTCTGTGCGCAGGCGCCATGAAGAGCCGAGTCCTACTCCGGCTATTTTCGGAACGCGTGACGTGCCATAGCCGGCCGTCAATCATGTTCCCCTCTTGATAGGAACGCCTATTTCCTGCCCGGAGTCTGAAACGAAAAAAACAGATTAAACTGTAAGTACAGCACCGAAAAAAAAAAGAAAGGCATACTGTAGCTCACGCTAGTATGCTGAATGTCAGTGGAGACAAAGATTTTTTATTTTTTTAGGGTGAACCCCCTCTTTAAGACCTACATAATAAAGCTGAACTTTGGGTAGATAAAATAATTCATAAATGAATGCAGCTCTCAAGTCATTAATAGATCATTCAATTACTTTTGTAATGCAACTGGTCTAAGTACCGAATTTGGAAGTTAACTTCATATCTACCTCTTGCAGCCCTGGTACAGTCTGTACAACAGAGCTCAGAGAAATGTAGGGAGAATCTGCACAAGGAGTCATTCAGGCATATTGCAGTGGAAGGCGCCTGCTGATATAAGGAGAGTGGAAAATAACCAAAATATTAGTTCATCCATGTAATGATTGTGGTTTCACTGCACAATATCAGAATAGATGTGGGAGAGGGGAGCCTGTACATGAAAGTGAAACTGCAGTAAATAAAGATCAGCTCCTCTCTCGTGCTAGATAGGGCTGTAACCTGGGGCAGAGCTGTGTAAATTTCAGGGCTGGATGGAAAGTACAAGGTAAAACAGCTTTCACATATGTGTTTTATCTGTGTTTGTAGCTATTTTCTTGGAGTTCAGCTTTAAATATCTCACTGAAACATAGCATTTACCATCTGTTAGGCTATTAACTGACTATGCTTTTTAAAAACTTACTATGCCAAAAGCACATTTGCTTGTGATCACAAGTATATTTATTAAAAAGAACTGTACTAATCAATTAAAATAGACACATGAAAAAACACCAACCTGTCACAAGTCAAACTACGTTCACATTAGTGTGTCTTTCCTGACATTCACAGAAACAAGGTGCTCTTTAGCAGATGCACGGTGGTGCCAATAATGTTGGCACCTCCATGCATCTGCCAATATGTGCAATTTCACATGCTCCAAATAGCATAGTACTGCCCCTCTCTCACACGCAAAAGTGGTAACCTAGCCTCAGTCAGAATTCTTTGGCAAACACTCTGCTTTGTGTCTTAAATGTCAGTTAACTTATGTTTCTTGTTTTAGTAAATATGCTTCAAAGTATTTGTGATGTTAACACAGTGGAAGTGAATTTTCATTACTTCGGGAGAGCCTAAACAATGTAACTTATCTATTTTCATGCACATAGATGCCTGTCAGTTTTGTCAGCGGTCCTGAACGGCCGCTCCATACATCTCTATGGAGTGTCGGATGTCAGCAGTGACATGTCCGCTGACATCCGATCAGATCTGCTAAAATCAGGCAGATGGCGATACGTCGCCATCCGTCCATGACGGATCGGATCGGGTTAGATCTGATTAAAACAGACATGCTGTCCATTTTCGTCTGATCTCTGCATAGCAGACAGCGGCACTGGACGAGCAGAGAGGGACCTGTCATTCGCCAGCTCAGCAAAGATCCATCCTGTGAGGAAGGGGCCTTAGACTTGCTTAGTTATTTTTATTACAACATTGTATATTGCATTACTTTTTGATTATCTATCATTAAAAAATGTATTACTAAAACGCTTTACTTACATTTATACCAACATTGAATATATAAACTTTTTTTTATTTTTTTCCAGGGCACAAGAAATCGTTTTCAACAATCACAGCAAATTTTATTATGTTACACTGCTGTATGATTCATATATATCTCATATTGATTCTGTAGCTCATCATTTTAGAATAATGAATGTTACAAAATGATATAATCAATAAATTGGCACCAAAATAACCCTCTGACGTTTGTATAATGCTTAAATTACAGTACTATTTGTTTTTAATGTTTAAATTGTATTACTGTAATACTCTACTATTATCAATACTATGATCTCATGACTTATCTAAAGTTAACATCAAAGGAAAAAGGTTTAGTTTTGTAACCTAAATTTTTCAAACATTGGGGACAGTATACTATATAGTATTTCAGGATTCAATGTATAGTATGTAATACAATTCATATTACCAGATACATGGAACATGTGCACACAGGGCCGCATCAGAAATTATGGGGCCCCTTACACAGCTTCAGGCATGGGCCCCCTGGAGCGGGGGGGGGGCCGCCACCTCAAATTGAGAAGTGGGGGGGGGCTGCCGCGAATTGAGAAGCGGGTGGGTGGCGCCACTAATTGAGAAGTGTGGGGGCCTTTATAAAATATATATATATATATATATATAATAATATATATATATATATATATATATATATATATATATATATATATAATTTAAAAAAAAGGGGGGGGGTTGCCACCCGGGGGCCCTGGGGACCTCTGGGCCCTATAATATAAAAAATATTTTTTTTTATAAAAAAATATTTAACCACTTCCATACCAGGCACTTACGCACCTTCCCGCCCAAGCCAATTTTCAGCTTTCAGCACTGTCGCAATTTGAATGACAATTGCGCGGTCATGCTACACTGCACCCAAACAAAATTTGCGTCCTTTTTTCCCCACAAATAGAGCTTTCTTTTGGTGGTATTTGATCACCTCTGCGATTTTTTTTTTTTGCGCAACAACTAAAAATAAAGCGAAGATTTTGAAAAAAAAATAAAGTTTTTATTTTTTTCTGTTAATTTTTTTGTAAATGAGTATGTTTTCTCTTTCAATTACGGGCACTGATATGGTGGCACTGATGGGCACCGATGAGGTGGCACTGATGGGCACCGATGAGGTAGTTCTGATGGGCACCGATTAGGTAGCACTGATGGGCACTGATAGGCGGCGCTGGTATGGGGCACTGATGGGCACTGATGGGCGGCACTGATGGGCACTCATGGGCGGCACTGATGGGCACTCATGGACGGCACTGATGGGCACTCATGGACGGCACTGATGGGCACTCATAGGCAGCACTGGGCACTCATAGGTGGCACAGGTGGGCACTCATAGGTGGCACAGGTGGGCACTGATAGGTGGCACAGGTGGGCACTGATAGGTGGCACAGGTGGGCACTGATAGGTGGCACAGGTGGGCACTGATAGGTGGGCACTGGGCATGGATTGGCACTGTGGGGTGGCACTGACAGACACTGGGGTGGCACTGATGATCACTGAGGGGTGGCACTGATGGATCAATGTTGCCAATCAGTGCCCATGTGTGGGCACTGATTGGCATAATTTTTTTTTACTGCCCCTTTTTTTTTTCTTGCTGACTTTTTTTTTGTCCTTTTTTTTTTTTCTAAGTTCCCTGGTGGTCTAGTGTGGGCACTCCCTGGTGGTCCATGTGGTGATCCCCCCCTGTCAGGAGAGCCGCTGATCGGCTCTCCTGTACTCGCGTCTGTCAGACGCGAGTGAGGAAGAGCCGTCGGCGGCTCTTCCTGTTTACATCGTGATCAGCCGTGATTGGACACGGCTGATCACGTGGTAACGAGGCTCCGCCGGAGACTCGTTACCGAGATCGGAGGTGCAGGGTGTCAGACTGACACCCCGCATCACCGATCGCCGCGCTGCGCGCCCGCACGGGCGCACGCGGCATGAAATCGTGCTAGACGTTTGAGAACGTCTAGTCACGATTTCATAACCACTTCCCGGCCGTAAATCGGCTATTGGCCGGGCGGGAAGTGGTTAAAAAAAAAGGTGGGTTGCCATCCAGGGCCCTGGGGACCTCTGGGCCCTTTAATAATAATAAAAAAAACTACAACAATTTCACGTTATCTTAATCTTTTAGCAGATTTTGCAGAAGGTATTACCATTGTGGGAGGAGATCTCAATTTAGCCTTAGATTCTACACTAGATACCTCTACTCAGCGATCAAATATTTAATATTCTCGTATATCGTCCACTAGAACATCTCTTCTGCAGCTTTTAGAAAAGAAACATAACTTACATTAACAAAGAAATGCCATAGGTAGGTACAGATTTGGGGATAAATGTGAGAGACTATTAGCACGAACATTACATCCCCGCCCTTCTCAGGCTTTAATATCTAGTATAAAGAACTCATCTGGGGAAATCACATCAGACCCACAATGCCTTCAACAAACTTTTAGAGAACACTTCTGAGGGCTTTATAACCTGGCTGTGTCTTTATCCATAAAGGATGAAGATACATATTGAAGAATATGTACAGGAAACTGCTATCCCATTATTAGATAATGACAAAAGAAACATTCTAGATTGTCCTTTTCAGTACAAGGAATATTATTATTGGAAGTGATTGCCGATATTCCGTCAGGAAAGAGTCCAGGTCCTGATGGATTCACCCCCAAATATTATAAAACCTATAAAGAACACCTATCTCCATTTCTACTCCAAGTATACAACTCTATTTCCTCCAGTAACCAATTTCCAACTCAGACACTAGAAGCCCATATCACCCTGATCCCGAAACCGGAGAAGGATTTAACTTTATGTTCCAGCTATCGTCCGTTATCCCTAATTGGGTTAGACCTAAAAATCTATGCTAAATTGATTGCGCTACGTCTCCAACCCCTTCTCCCAGGCTAGAATATGTATTAATGGATTATTGACAACAAGCTTTACCATACAAAATGGTACTCGTCAAGGGTCCCCACTATCTCTTTTACTCTATGTCCCGGTAATGGAACATTTAGCAATAGCAATCAGACAGAATTCATCCATAATGGGATTTTCACACCCACTTTGTGTCCTTTTTTCCATTATCTTCTATTTGGTGGTTAAACACCTTCTCTTATCCCCCGCGGACACAGGAAAGTATAACATGTGAGCTTTGGTTTACTGCTGTTATATCAGCAAGGATTTTCCCTTTTTTTCTCTTTGGTTTTGATTAGACAATTTATGTTTAAATGTCCACCTATTAGGGTTGGAATGGATGAACTTGGTGCAATAACATGAAATCAGCGCTGAGAATGACCATTGCTGCCGTAGGCATGAACAAACAAGAATTTTGTCAGGCTAAATGAGGAGATTAAACTCATCAGAGACAAATTAGACCCCATCAAAGACTGTGACGAATATAGAGATAGATCATTAAGTCTCCAAAAAATCATGGAAAAGGAGGATAAAGAACAACGCACCAAAAAAAAAAAGAAAAAATATAATAGGGACCTTACCGACTATCATGAGGGTAGTGTTTTTAGTTGGCAAAATAAACTTTTGGAAGAACATAATAAAACCAGCTCTAACAAGATGGATATCTCAGCCCCTGCAGAGGGGAGGCCCAACTTACTTGGCTTTCAACAGGCACCATCAGAAGTTCCTAAAAAAAAAACTTCTGAGAATGGAAAGAAAGCAGGGCCCCAATCGTTTCAGTCCCTGAGATAAGGCCATGGGCCACCTAGGGGTGGTTTTCCACAAAGGGGTCAGGCACGCCCCTCTGGGGGTCCTAGAATGGATTACGGACCTAATTCTTATTTTGGACCACAATACCAGGGACCACCACCTAAAACAAGAGGAAATCCCTCACGGGGTAGGGGATGGGTACAGGGGACGCAAAGAGGGAGAGGTCCATATGTTGACTACCCTAATGGGTGGAGACAAGGTCAGGAGGTTGAATTACATTTCCAATCTCCCTCCAATTACAGGTTAGAGGGTAATTCTGGTTGGGACTATAACATCCCAGTGTCCAACTCTTTATTTCCACTCAGAGACAGAGAGGGTCCAAAATGTTTCCCTTTACCTGAAGAGACCCAATATTCTTCACAGAGGACCAACGTTCCCCCGACTTATCAACCATATGCTAGAACTCACATCTCCACAGGTCCCCCAGTACCCAATGGGTCTAATAGCTGGGGTTTTCACAAACTCGCCTAAGGGCTAAAGAGGCAAGGAGAAAGAGAAGAGGAACTAGAGGGGGTAGGCGGAGTAGAGCAACTAAAGCGGGCAAGAACGTAGCAGGAAGGGGGATCTTCAATTTAAGTACTACAGTCCTTACCGACTTGGAGAAATGAATTCTCGACAAAGGACTTAAATTTGTACACCCAAAAAATCTTGACAAATTTCACACGTTTATGGACATCCATAAATTTGTTAGAAAACTGAATACATACTAGCACCGGAATTACAAGCGAATATGTCCATTCCGGGCTATCAAATGCATTCCTTTTTAACCCCCCAGGGGCTTTGGCACCATCTTTGAAAGTTTTCAGAGATGTGCTTATCAGAGATTTAGAAACCATGGAGGTGAAAAAGGCTAGATTAAGAAAAACCTTGCAAGAAGGTCTTGATACCCTTTGCAATAATAAGGAGTTAGTTATAAGGCCAGCCGACAAAGGGGGGGATTGTTGTTTTAGATAGGGTTGATTACCTACGAGAGATGCACAATATAGTTGATGACACCAACACATACACAGTGTTACCTGGAGATCCTCGAACCCAGTACACTAAAGATCTTAAATTGTTGGTTGACAAGGGTTTCTATGAGGGTATCCTAACCTCGAAAGAAAGACTTCATTTGGTACCAAAGGCCCCGCGCACACCAACCATTTATTATTTACCGAAAATTCACAAAGATCCTATCTGCCCCCTGGGACGTCCCATTGTTAGTGAGATTGATTTCATTACGTCCCGGGTGGGCAGATATATTGACTTTTATTTACAGCCCCTTGTGAAACAGATTTCCTCATATATAAGGGATTCTAAGCATATTATTAATTTGCTGTCCAATTACTCACCAACAGTTGACATGTGGATGGTCACGGTGGACGTGACATCCTTATACACTATTATTCCCCATCATTTGGGGTTTGAAGCTGTCCAGAATTACCTCGAACTTAAATCAGGTCTGCAGGGAAAACAAATTGAATTTATAATGTCTTTACTTAGGTTTGTCACCACCTCAAACTACTTTTGGTTCGAGGGAAGGTTCTACAGGCAAGACACGGGAGTTGCCATGGGGGCCAAGTATGCCCCAAGCTTGGCTAACCTCTTTATGGCCAAGTGGGAGGAGGATGTCATCACGTTCAGAAATATACCCCAAATGACCCTTTGGGCAAGGTATATTGATATATATAGAAAAAGTGCAGCGCAAATATAAACAAATATAAATACTGTGACCAGTATATAAACTAAAAAGTGCATAGAAAATAAATAATCGTGATAATAAGGTCCATGTGTGAAAAAAAGTCCATAAATCAATCAATCCGCAGCAAGACCCAGCAGACAAAGGATTCCAGAATGGAAGTGAAAAAGATGACACCAAAAGATATCCTCCACCAGTGACAGATGGACTCTCACCTCATTACTTTGACCCGTATGGATCTCAAAGCTTAATCTGTGTAATCAGAGCTTCAGCTGCCAGCTCCCATAGGAAACTGAAGCTCTGATTACTGCTGGGTCTTGCTGCGGATTGATTGATTTATGGACTTTTTTTCACACATGGACCTTATTATCACGATTATTTATTTTCTATGCACTTTTTAGTTTATATACTGGTCACAGCATTTATATTTGTATATATGCGCTGCTATTGTTCTATATATTTTTATTATTTTTTTATGAATTATCTCCAGTGCTGGCTTGCATAGTTTAGGTTCTAGTTTAATAATTTATTTTCCAGCGCTGAATATCTTTTTCACAGGGTATATTGATGACATCCTCCTCCTATGGGCTGGCGACCATTAAGATTTGGTTTCCTTTATGACTTCCCTAAATGATAATGATAGGGGGATATTCCTCAAGTTTGAGGCCAGCCAGTCGGAGATACACTATCTGGATCTAAGGATTAGAATTTATACCAACTGATAGCTGTCATTATAGACCTTGGATCACTGGAGTGCCCAAGAGCTAATACCTGAGACTCAGGAGGAATTGTAGTGATACTGGCGATTTCCTGAGCCAGGCTGAGGCTCTGACGGGCAGATTCTTGGAAAAGGATTATCCAATAGAATCTTTGAGGGAGGCAAGAGATGAGGTGCTGAACACCAATAGAGATAACCTTTTGACTAAGAGGGTCCCTATGCAAGGGGAACGGTTACCATTAGGAGTTCCTTTTATTACAACATACTCGGTCCAGCACAACAATGTTAAACATCTCATTAATAAGCACTGGCATTTGGCGCTAAATGACAATGTATTAAAGGATGTTCTTCCCGAGAAACCAAGAATAATCTTCAGAGGGGCACAACCTCTGAGATCACAGATAGCGGTTAATGTGTTAAATCCCCCGACAGGGGGTATTGGATTTTTTGATCAATTAACAGAATATTACAAGTGCAGGAAGTGTAGGGTGTGTTCTCTGAATTCTTGCTCTTAGAGACGCACCACTACATTTATTTCCACTGTTAATGGACAGGAACATACTATCAAACCATGCATTACCTGCACTACCACAGGGGTCGTATACTTATTGCAGTGCCCATGTGGCCTGCAAAACGTGGGACGGACCAAACAGGCCTTACAAGTCCATCTTAATGAGCATATAACTAACATACTGACTGGCTTTAAGAATCACTTTGTCTCCAAACATTACCTTCTGAAACACGATAAAAATCCATCAAATACCTTGTTTTTGGGGATAGATACATTTAAACCCAACTGGAGGGGGAGCCATTTGGTAAGGACCATCTCAAAAATGGAGATGAGTTGGATATATCGTCTAAAGACATATGCCCCATACAGGTTGAACATCGAAACGGATGTCAACGCGTTTAATAATAACGCGTAAGGAAAATGTACCCTATGTATGCCTGTCCCTTCTTTCTGTTTAACATGTTGCTTGTGATGGATTATATTATGTAAACTTACTGTGATGTGCATCAGTTCCTACGGTTGACGCCTGGGGGAAGAGTCATCAGAAGGGTGGAATATTAGTCCCAAATTTTCTTTTCTTTTTTCTTCTTTCTTTATTTTTCTTATGGGGTATATTCACTATAAGACTATAAGATCCTGCACTTTATATAATAAATCCATTCACTTATATTTATATCTGATGTGTTTCCATATTACATATGAATAAACAGGGCTTTTTTTCTGGGGGAACTTGGTGCCTGCTCACCACAATCACTTGTAAACACAGAAGTCTGGTTTCTGTGTTTACAAGTGACAACTTTGTAACCCCCTGAACTCTGCATTCTGTATGTAATGCAATTCTGGTATTTAATGCCCCTTTAAGACCCTTCTACTGTTTGTGAAATCTGAACGGGTTGTGGTTGAGTTCCTGTACCTATTTTCTGAGAAAAAAAGCTCTGTGAATAAATATATTTAAATTAACTTTACATGGAGTTCAATTTTAGGTGATGTATTCACGTTCCTTCAGTTACCATAGGAGCATATGTTTATTAAATTAATTTGTATATATGTATATGCTCCATAAAATATAGTGTTATATATCCCGAATAGGGAATCACTTTTATTATTATTATGTAGCATTGTATTTAATTCTGCACATATGTAAGGTTAGGGTTGATTAATTAAGCTCCTAAGATTGACAGCTATCAATCGATTCAGTGAGCAACTCTTCACATTTTCTCTTTAGGGAAGCGGTACTCTTTGTTCAAAGATTTTCCTTCTGGTGAAGTTTTATAACATTCCAGTAGGTGTCACCCTGGAGAGGTTTTAGTTAGGCTTTTTGTTATATTATATAATAATATATTATATTATTGGCTATTATGCCAATAGCCTTTTTTCGGACGTCATGTTCGGTTGCTTTTTATATTTATTTTTATTTCCTTTTTCTATGTCAACCTACTCAGCACAAGTGGTAGTGTCTGTTCGCTACATGGCTAAACACGTTTTTTTAGTGTTCAATTAGATATACTGAGTCTGAGGCCGCATACACACGAGGGGATATGTCCGCTGAAAACGGTCCGATGGACCGTTTCAGCAGACATCTCCGCTCGTGTGTATGGGCTAGCGGACAGATTTCTCCACCCGACAGATTTCAAAGCAAGCTTTGAAATCTATCCGATGGGGATCTGTCCGCCCGACATGTCTGCTGGTTAGTACACTTACCAGCAGACATGTCGTCCCCCACCGCCGCCGCGCCGCTGCCGAATGGATTCGGCGCATGCGCGGAAGTGTTTTACTTCCTGGTGCGGTGACGTGGCGGTGACGCGGCGGCGTCAACGTCACCGCCACGTCACCGCGCCGTCCGGCGGCGGGGAATTTGATCCGATGGTGTGTACACGCCATCGAATTAAACTCCCGATCGGACATATCCGATGGAAATGGTCCGCGGACCGTTTTCATCGGATATGTCCGATCGTGTGTATGGGGCCTGAGAGGTTTGGGTACTGTTTAGGTTGAGTACTGGCATTTTTGCCCTTGACCAAGATGGCGTCTTCAGTATTCTGCTTACACCTCACAGCGAGGTTTGAGCCCATATAATTGGTGATTCACTGCAAACGCGCCTGGGAGGACGTGCAGTGACGTCATCACGTTCAGGAGGAAGGGCTTCGATTGATGTGTTTGCCGGCCGGCAACAATTTTTATACATGCTCGTTTTCTTTTACAAACTGTGAGTATTATTTTATCGTTTGTTTTAATAAAAGTTCCCTGCGGAATTACACTATATTTGCCATATTTTTTATGCATGACCCTGCGGTGGTGTTCCGTTGTGATTGCTGGAGTCGAGGTGTAGATTCTAAACCGCGGCTGGGCTAAAGCCGACTGCTACTTCTAATAGTCTGTCTGGTAAGCTGCTTGACGAGTTGGTGGTGGGCTTTCACTGAAGAGTGCAGTGTTCTGTGAAATCACGTTGGTGATTGAACTATCCTTCACAAGAGAGCCCTGGACAGAGCAAAGCATAGGGGAGGGGCAGCATGACAGGGCGGAACTGGCCTCAGCTATTGGCCGGTTCACTTGCAGGGGGAGGGCATGTCAGGTCCTGGGCTGGGGGGTGGGGGAGGCTCATTTTGGAGGAAGTGATGATTCGTCACTCCTCCATTACACAGGGAAGAAGCTGGGAGCAGTGCCAGGTAGCTCTAGGGAACTTTACATCTAAAATGGCGGCCGTCGCTGATTTAATAGCGCA